>JANAVB010037030.1:0-42500 GCA_029216955.1 Iris pallida
GGGACAGGACGAGGAGGAGGCTGGACGACGGTGACGCGGCATCGCCCAGGAGAGAGAAGAGGGGTCCAGTCTCAAGCTATGGGCCGGACGGGGCATGGTAGGAACGGAAATAGGTCTGTACCCCGGCGAATGGGGGGGTGGATCGGGATGCACCGAGACTGGATGGAGACCCAAGGTGACGGCGGCTGAGAAAGGGAAAGGTATACGGAGGTAGCTGAGAGTCGGGGCCCGGAGCCCCATGTGGTCTCTTCCCGCATGATCTCTAGTGCGCCGAGATCTAAATCTTGGAAGGAAGTTTGTATGCCGGCAGAGACCAAGAGCCCGACGTCGATGGAGTATGTACCACCGAAGAAGGTGGGTGGAGGCCTCCGGGCTTATTTTCCAACAGAGGAGATTGCCGAGGTAACGAACTTCTGGAAGAACACTCTGGTGATGTATTGCTGGGGAGTAAACCATTCTATGGCCAGATACGGGGATATGCAGAGCGGGTAAGGAGACCAAAGGTAAGCATAGAGATCTTCTCTAGGGAGAATGGGTTCGTCTTTGTGAAATTCGGTCTGGCGGAGGATGTGACCAGGATTATACAAGGAGGGCCATGATCCTTTGACGGGAGGCTCATTATCCTGAAGGAGTGGACACCAGAGTTGAGATGTGAGAAGGAGGTGCTCAACGCGATTCCTGTCTGGATTCGCTTTCCTGAATTTCCAGTGAAATATTGGAGTATCCCCTTCTCATGAGATTAGCTAGCTTGGTTGGTAAGCCGATCAAGGCGGATGACACTACGGCCTTCCGCACGAGACTGATGTATGCCAGGATATTTGTGGAGATAAAAGCTGGGACAGAGCTCCGAGCCTTCTGGAGTACGAGGTGGCGTCCGGGGAGCTTCTTACTCAGGCTGTGGAGTATGATTGGGTCCCCCTTACGTGTCCCCTCTGTAAGTGTTTTGGTCACGTGTCTAGTGCCTGCATGACTAGAGGAAAGGAGTCTGCTAGACCCACGGTAGCACAGATGGAGGTGGTAGAGCCGGAGTTGGCGCCCAGTCCCAACTCCGGAGCGACGACGCTATGCAGACCGGCGGATGAGGACACCCCGATGGAGGTAGCCGTGCGGCCGGAGAAAGACACCCAGTCGAGTCAGGAGAGTCCGCAGGGAGTGATTGTTCCGTTCAGGTCCCAGAGGACTATGGTGACCAAGGTATGACTACCCTTGGTGGCAGTCAGGATGGGATGGAGGTTTCTGTGGTGGAAAAGGTGTATAGCAGGAAGAGGCATGCCCCATCTCCGCGAGAAGATGAGCCCCAGTCAGGGGCGCTGACGATCAGACCGAGGCCAACCCGGTTTGGACCTTGACACTTTCCCGGATTCAGGCCCACCTTGCCCTCACATCGGGGAGGGGAGGATCTAGATTTGACGGACGCGCCACTTCCCTCAGGTGACAGTCCAGATGGAGTCCAGGGGGACCCCACATTAATTAATTAATGTCGGTTCTCGCTTGGAACATTCGTGGAGGGTGTTCCATTGGGAGATGGAAGGAGATTGGTGGAGTGCTGAAACGCGAGAATGTGACATATCTATTTTGCTTGAGACGAAGATTAGAGGGGCTATGATGCTTGCTCGCAGGACTCCTGCAAATTGGGCTCATATTCATAACTTAGATCTTTGCGATATGGCTAGGATCTGGGTTCGGTGGAACAGGGATAGTTGGGAGGGGGAACAGGTTCTGAAGACAGAGCAACTTATTGGCATCTCATTTGTGAATAAAGGAGGTTTCCGCTTCATTCTGGGTGCGGTCTATGGGCACAATGATAGGCGGCTCCGTGAGATCCTGTGGGAGGATATTGTACGTGTAGGGCGAATGGCAGAACATCTGCATCTTCCTTTGCTACTTATGGGGGACTTCAATGCCATGATGCACCGACAAGAGAAGATGGGGGGCCGTCCGGTGCCTGATCAGATCTTATACGACTTCCAGAGATGTCTCCTCCTGTCGGGGCTGAGGGGGATGGAGAGGGCTGGACATATAGACCTGGCACAATAAGGCGGTCCAACAGGATTGCATGTCAGCTTGATAGGGCTCTAGGGAACAGTGAATGGTTTCGCTGCTTCCCTAATTCTGTAGCGGAAGGGCTTACGGCAGGGACTAGTGACCACTCCCCTATCCGGGTCGACTTCTCGGAGAGGCCCACTTGGAAGGCTCGGCCGTTTCGGTACAACAATAGTTGGTACCTATCTGCTGGTTATGAGGTGGTTATGGGGGGGGTTGCAGCATTCTCAGGAGGGCATGACTCAGTTTCGCATGGTTCACAAACTCAAACAGGCTAAGAGAGCTACTCGGAACTAGGTTAAGACGATGCCGCGGTCTTCCCTGGAGGATAAGGAGGCCGAGCTTCGGGAGGTACAGGGAGCTTTACAAGCAGATATGTTGAGCGGGGAGTTGGCGGCTAGGGAGAAGGACCTGATTTCGGAGGTAAACATCTTGAGGCTCCAACAGGAGATCAGTGCGGCTCAGAGGGCCAATTGTTCCTGGCTCAAGGATGGGGACCGGTGCACCAGGTTCTTCTACGATGTGATCCGGACCAGACAGCACCGGAACAGCATCCCCAGGCTCCTCAATGGCGAGGACAGGCTTGTCGAAGACCCGGTGGGGATTCAGGAGGAGGCAGTCAGGTTTTATTCAGACTTGTATCAGCAGACTGACTATCCCACCATGTTCCCTGGTCTTGTCTTGAAGCGGCTAGTGACGTCTTATGGGAATAGCTTGTTGTTGGCCCCTGTGAGTTTGGAGGAGGTGAAGGCTATTGTGATGAAGACGGATCCTAATAAGGCCCCGGGACCGGACGGCTTCTCTTGTGGGTTCTTTAGGCGACACTGGGGTGTGCTTAAATATCCAGTTTGGAGGCGGTGTAGGAGTTTTTCTTGGAAGGGAAGTTGCTGAAGAAGTTGAACCACTTTCCTGACCTTGGTCCCTAAAAAGGAGGGCGCGACATCCCTCGCCGACTTCAGGCCTATTGCGTGTTGTAATTATCTGTATAAGATAATTATCCACCTTATGTGCCGACGCATGGAGGGGATCATGCAGGGTCTGGTGTCTCGGAATCAGACGGCTTTCATCAAGGGTCACTCGATTGCTGAGCACAGTTTGCTTGCTCATGAGATGGTCAGAGAATTCAACAAGCCAGGGGGATGAAGGCCTGTGTAAAGCTGGATTTGAGGAAAGCTTATGACATGTCAACAGAGACTTCCTCTGCCATCTTATGCTAGCCATAGGGTTTGACGAGTTGTGGGTTGCGAGGGTGAGGGAATGCATCTGCTCTCCCACATTTTCGGTTCTTATCCAGGGTACTTCATATGGTTTCTTCAGGAGCAACAGGGGACTTCGGCAGGGGGATCCCCTCTCCCTGTACCTGTTCACTCTGGTGATGGAGTACTTCACTTGCCTGATGGACCTGGCGGTGCATAGTAGGAAGATTGTTCCTCTCTTCAGGCTGGTCAATCCGGTGGTGTCCCACTTGATTTATGCTGACGACCTCTTGGTGCTGCTTCATCCTTCTATGCAGGGGATGCGTGCGCTATCTGATATTATGGAGGAGTTTGGGCGGTTCTCTGGACTTCAGCTGAATAGGGAGAAGAGTAGGATTTATTTCAGCTCGAGTTGTTCCCTCAAGGAGGAAAGGGCCTTTGCTCTGGGGTGGAGAAAGGTGAGCTACTGGTTAAGTATCTGGGGGTTCCTTTGACGGTCAATTATGCTAGGGATCAAGACTGCCACAGCTTGGTGGAGTTTGCCAAAGGAGAGTGGAAGGCTGGCAGGCAGCTGGACTATCTTTTGGGGGTCGCATTGAGCTAGTGAGATCGGTCATTTCTGGCATTGCTATGTTCTGGTTGCAGTCAATAAAGATTCCGGTGGCCACCATCCGGAAGGTGGAGAGCATATGCGCCAATTTCATCTGGCGAGGAGGTGTGCATGCGATAGCCTGGGAGCAACTCTGCCGGCCTCGGGAGGAAGGAGGAGTGGGGTTGAGACCACTTCTTGCAGTAAGGGAGGCCTTTGGGGTGAAGATGGCTTGGCAGTTCATCAAAGGCAGCTCTCTTTGGGCAGAGTGGATGGCTAACAGATACTTGAGACAGACTAATTTTTGGTCCTGTAGGATTGATAACAATTTCTGTTCCTTTTAAGGCTATTCCTAGATGCAGATCAGTTCTCCAGTCCACTATACGTAGGATCATGAAAGATGGGACTAACACTGATCTTTGGCTCGACCCGTAGATGGGTAATGGTTTCCTCCTGGAGACCTTGGGTGCACAGATGGACAGAGAGGCGAGTAGAGGGCTGAAGTGTAATCTGATTATCAGAGATGGAATCTGGAGGCCTGAGATCTATCAGTACACTGCTCAGTTTGGAGAAGAGATTCGCCAGATCACCATTGATACTAGCCAGCATGCAGATTCCTTGAGTTTGGTTGCTCCTGTTGCGGATGGGGGGGGTCCTTTCCGCTTCAAATGTTGTTACAATCTGGTTAGGACCCATCATGACAGAATTGCGGAGTACGATTTTATCTGGGAAAAAGGGATTGCCCGAAAAATGCAGTTTTGTGCTTACAAGCTGCTGCTTGGCAGGTTGATGACGAGGGACAGGCTCATCAGGTTTGGGGTGCAGATCCCAGACCCGAAGTGTGTACTTTGTTCAGCGGAGGCTGAATCTATTGGCCACATATTCTTTGAGTGTCCGGTGACTTGGCATATCTGGTCAAAACAATGCACGAGGTCGCTGGGAGGAGTTGGCAGGGCTAGAGATATACGGGGGATCCTTATTGGATTAGGGATCGCCGAGGTATGGAGCTGGGATGGGCTAGGAGGGCCAGAGTTCGACTTGCAGCATCAGTTTTGCACGTCTGGAGGGAACGTAACAGGCGTATATTTGAGGGGCTAATTACCCCTCCTGTAGGAATTCTAAATAATTTAGAATTCGATATATCTGTAATGGCCCCTTAACCGGGGTAGGAGTGATGTGAGTATAGTGTATTGTAATACATGTACTGAAATTTGCGTGAAAAAAAATTTACCCTTGTTCCAAAATATATATATATATATATATATATAATATATATATATATATATATTGGAAAAAGGTACTTTGTATATATAAATTCGAGGAGTCTACAAGGCAGATCTTGGTGGAGACTTAAAGTTCTCCATCACTTTTACATCGAATTCTATATTGTATCACCCCAATAGTGGGCGTAGTCACCGACTCAAAAATTCTATTGTTTTTTCCTTCCAAATATGCCAGACCGTAGCCGCCAACCGAATGTTTGCTGTATTGTACCACTGGAAACCCCGATTCCTTTCGGCTATTATATCTGACACCTCCTCTCCAGCTCCGAGAGCCATGAGTCTGTAAGCTGAGCTGAGAACACTGATGTTGCCAAACGGATGATGAGAAGGAACATCTAAAGAATATGTGCTCCATAGATTCATGGTCTTGCTTGCATAGCTCACACAGTTGTGATGGAATCTGCACACCAAACCTCACCAGGCGGTCTCGAGTAAGCAACTTCCCAAGACAAAGTTTGTACAAGCAAAATTGCATTTTGGAGGTCACCCCTTTGGTCCACACCACCTGAGCCAGCTCCATGGGAGGGTGAACCTCCCTAATAGACGCGTAGACGATCGATTGGAGAAAGATATGTTGTCATAGGGTGAAGGTCCGCTCGCCACACACCCTCCCGTAGAATAGCGCTCACCCGGGCCCTCCTTCCCGCTGTTGGCAGCACTTGCCTACCAACTCAATCCGCCAAGCTCAGGTGGTTGATCCAAGGATCCCACCACAGATCAGTAGTCTCTCCATCTGTCATCGATCTGGTTCAGAGTAGTCCGATGGGAGAGAAGGTTCTTCCAAGTAACGGAGTCGTTGCTATTGGCTCTGATCTCCCAAAAGGACTGGTCCTTCATATAGCTCCCCTTCATCCATACCATCCACAAGGAATCCTGGGCGAGAAATCGCCAAGCTTGTCTCACTCCCGCAGTCTCGCGCAGGATCCGTAAAGACTGTAGGCCGACACCTCCCTCCTCCCGAGGTCTGCAAAGAGTCGTCCGGCCTATAGAGTGTAGGCCTCCTCTCCAAATGAAGTTGGCACAGAGTCTTTCTATTTTACTAATGGTCGCAGATGGCAACATAAGAGTCTGCAGCCAGAATCGAGCAATGGCATAGATGACGGATCGAACTAGCTCAATGCGTCCTCCGAAGGATAAGCTTTGGGCATGCCACCCCTCCAGACGTCGCTGAGCGTAGTCCACCAGACTTTGGTATTCGGTCTCTTTGGCGTAGTTGATAGATAACGGAATTCCCAAATATTTGACTGGTAACTCTCTCTTTTCCATACCAAGAAGTAGAGCCTTCTCTTCCTTTTGCTGACAATGCTTATTGAAGTAGGCCATACTCTTATCCTTGTTCAGCTGCAAACCAGTCAGGGAGCCAAACCGTTCCATGATCCCGTTCAAAGCCAAAATCTCACGTCGCAAAGGAACCAGAAAGACCAGCAAGTCATCCGCATAGATAAGATGGAATATCTGAGGATGCACCCGCTTGTACAGCGGGGTGATCTGGCCTCTATCGACCGTGACGTCCATAAGCGAGGTGAAGTACTCCATGACCAAGGTGAAAAGGTATGGCAATAGCGGATCCCCTTGCCGCAGTCCTCTAGAACTGCTGAAGAAGCCATACGGCTGACTCCTGACAAGGACAGAGAATAAGGGCGTAGAAATGCAGACCCGAACCCTATCCACCCAAGTACGATTAAATCCCATAGCAAGCATAATATGGCACACGAACTCCCTATTGACCGAGTCATATGCCTTCCGCAGATCTAGCTTGACACACACTTTATCTCCTCCCGGTTTGTTGAAGTCCCGGATCAGCTCATGGACAAGCAGACTGTTATCGGCAATAGACCGTCCCTTCACAAAAGCCGCTTGGTTACTAGACACCAGGCCCTGCATAATCTGCTCCATTCGTCTGCACATCAAGTGAGTGATAATTTTATATATAAAGTTACAGCAGGAGATAGGCCGAAAATCACTAAGAGACGTCGCTCCTTCCTTCTTCGGTATAAGCGTCAGAAAAGTATGGTTTAGCTCCTTAAGCAGCTTGTCATTGTCGAAGAAGTCACTGACAATCTCCAGCACTTCCTCCTTCAGATTATCCAATGTACTTTATAGAACTGACTCCCAAAACCATCTGGGCCAGGAGATTTGTTCGGGTCCGCATGACGTACAATAGCTTCAATCTCCTCCATATAGTCACTAGTGCTAGAAGTACATTGTTACCCAGAGGGGTAACCAGCCTCTTGCAAACAATCTCCAGAAAGTCCGATAGATAAGAAGTTTGATTGTAAAGCTCGGTATAGTACCTGACTGGTTCCTCCTGTAATGCAGTAGTGTTAACCACCTCTTTGCCATCAGTCCCATATAGCTTAGAGATATGATTGCAATGTTGGCGAGCCCGGATGATATCATAGAAGAACTTGGAGCACTTGTCGTCGTCCCGCAGCCAGCTGCATTTGGCTCGTTGAGCCAGCTCGATCTCTTCCAGTGTGCGTAGCGCTCTGACTTTCTTATACACGTCCTGCTCCGCCGCTGCAAGGTCGCTATTGAGAATATCCTCCTGTAGAGCAATTTGTGCCTCCCGAAGCTGGTCCTCCTTTTCTGTGAGAGGGGTATGTCGTGAACCTTTCATCCAGAATTTCAAACCCGCCTTCACCCGCTTCACCTCTGAACCATGCGGAATGGATTTCCCTCAACAGGAGAGCCCCAACCCACCTGGAAAACCTCCGTATAGCTCGGCATGCAGCTCCATTTGTTGTTGCACCTGAATGGTCGTGCCTTTTGGGGGACAACCATCGATAGATGGATGCGAACTGACGAATGATCACTCGTGCCAACTGGGAGGCACTCAGCAACTACATCCGGGAACATTGTAAACCACTCTCGATTCCCCAAAGCACGATCAAGTTGGCAAGCAACTCGTTTGTGTGTGGCCTTATTATGCCAAGACTAGATGTGGCCCGTTCTCTCCACCGCCTGCAGCGCAGAGCGCAGAAGGCAACTTTGTTAGTCCTGTAGGACTCCGTCTGGGACACGCCGACCTCCTAAATTTTCATGACTGAAAATTAGGGCATTGAAATCCTCCATCAACAGCAATGGCACATGGAACTGACGCTCAGCTACAACACTAACTTGGGAAATCTCCTCCCATAAAGTTTTCCGCAGCCGCCTATCGTTGTTGCCATACACCGCTCCCAAGATGAAAGCTATCCCCCCTTTATTAGTGAAGGACACAGCAATCAGCTGATCTGACAAGTGAATTACCTGACTAGCCCAGCTTTTATTGTCCCAACTCAACCAGATACGCGTCACCCCTCCTACCTCCAGGTTATGCACCTGACACCACTAATGTTGGGTCCTACGTTGTAACAATCTAGGAGACTTAATTTTAGTTTCAAGTAGCGCTACAATGGAGCAAGCTTTCCGTCTCAGCACCTCTCTGATCTCCTTCCATCTTCCTATCGCACACGCACCTCGGACATTCCAAACTAAGATAGACATTTAATATCCGTGGGATGACCCTCAACATCTCCAGAGTCGCCATTAGGAGAAATAGCGTACTCCATCATCTGACCTCTAGCCGTTGCGCCTTCCGGACTCCGGAGACGTCTCAAGAGGTGGGCTAAACCCGTCGAGATCACTTCCACTGTCACAATGGACCTTCCATCTGGGGTTAGCTACACAAAAATCAGAGGTGCCCGTAGTCAGAATCCCCATCGCCTCCTGCCCTCCATCCTCTCTAGGTATCACCGCCCGGCGCTTCCTGCTTGTGCTCTCCTTCGGCTGGTTGGTATGGTCTTCTATCACCTTCTTTCCGCCGCGCCCACCCGGTCGGCCTGAAGAGTTGTTTCGTCTGGACTGAAAAACAATAGTCTGTCCGGGGGTGAATCCGCTTACGACAGCAGTAGCGCCATCTCCCAAGGTCTGGCCATCTCTCTCCATCTCCATTCCGCTCTCAATTCCTTCCTCAATGCCATGATGGCCTCCAGTATCTGTCATGTCTCCATGAGTCTGCATTACCCGGTCCGCCCACTGAGAGAGGATTAGTCTAGGCTGTAGCAGTCCCCCTGCACTGAGTTGAACCCCCTCCATCATAGATGTGGTCGCCTCCTGTGGATGAGGTCCCACTACCTACACGAAGTCCTCTACCTCCAGGAATATCATTCTCACCCTGTCCTCCCATATCCCCGACCTCCCCTACCGAGCACCCTTTCGAGGGGTGCCCAAAACATTTACAATGGCACACACTGGTGGCACAAACTCATACTGCACCGTCTGACGAAAGACTCCACCGAAAGGTACCTCATACTCAACAAAAGGCGACAAGTCGGCACTCGCATCTACTTCAACAAAGATCCGTGCATATCCCATACGGGTTCTGTATGACGTAGCATCATCGGCCTTGATTGGCTTGCCTATGACACTGGCAATCTTCATCATCATGGAGATACTCCAATGATTAGCTGGTAAACCCGGTAGTCTGATCCAGACTGGAACTGTGAGGAGGACTTCACGCTCATAAGTCGACTCAGGCGTCCATGCCTTCATGATAATAAGTCTACCATCAAAGGTCCACGGTCCTCCCTGGAGGACCCACTCCATGTCCTCCTGTAAGCAGAAACGCACGAGGTAGAAGCCATTTTCTCATGAGAAAAATTCCATACCGCCCCTCGGTCTCCAAACTCGCGTCGCGTATGTTCGGATCTGTCCGTAGAACGGTCTCGAGCCAAGCACATATAGAATGATTTAGTTGCGCCAGTAGTCCGCGGTCTCAGCAAGATCTTCCTTCGTCAGTGTCGTCCGAAGTGTTGTGCCCACCATCTTCGGTTGAACATAAGACAATTGTGCTGGCAAGCTATCCCCCCCTCCATTCAACATATCTGCATATGATTTCGACACCCCGGTCTTACGTTGTTCTCCAACTACCTGCTTGCCCTTATCCACCGCCAACCATCGTTGTTGAGGCATTGGTGGTATGGACACGTTGTTTGCCAAATATGCCACTATATATATCATAGAAGAACTTGAAGGAACATAGACATTGGTTGTAGATTCTTGGAAGTTGGAACTTATCAGTAACACTTTGAACTTGTCAGGTAGCTTCTATGTAAATTGGTGTTTCATGTCCTTTGCAGAGTTTCCTGATATTGTCATTACAATGCTATTTTCTGGATATAATGTATTCTAAGACACAATATACATGTTATGGTATTCTTCGAGATACATGTTATGGTGGTTCTCTCTAAATCTTAATCTATATGATAATCATGGTGATGCTTGTTGTGTTGCACAGCACGATCTACAAGTGCAGTATCAGTAGGCTTCGTTTAACGGTCATCATGATCCCAGTTCCTCTATGTCTTAAAGAGTGAATTGCTTTCATGCTTTCAGTATCGCTTTCTGTCCCAGGTAATAAAGGCATGCAGCTTTAAACAAAAAGAGGAAATGGAAATCATCATGGGCAAGTAAAGGTAAGTAGTGCATTAAACCTTTAGGTAAGTACTGTTAATAACATAAATTCTTCAAATTAATGCAGCTGTAAACCAATATTCGCACTACCTCAACTTCTGGTATACACCTTATGATGATAAAAGAAATATAATATTAGGTGATCTCAAGTAATGCCAGGGCATCTTTCAGCACCTTTTGATGGAGAAAATGCCACTTCAAGATATTGACCAGATGACTGCAATATTTCATGAAAAATGCTTGCTGTACCAGCTCCAACAACTCCAATCCGAACTTTGGGAGTTCCAGCAACCCTGACAGTATTTTATAGTTACCAAGAATCTAGTTAGAAAAAGATTCTGCAGCATTCAGAGCAACTATTTCAGACTTGCATCCTTGTACATGACCAATCATCAAAGTGTGAGCAAGAGTCTCACCCAATTTCTATCTATCATGTGGTAACTTCACGCAGCTAATACAAGTAACTAAAGAAATGAAAAGAACAAAGACAAAATGAATTCCAATGTTTATACTCGAAATAAGAGTGTTTGACACTGAAAGTTGAATAATTAAACATGGGCCTATATGATGAGGAATGCTGGAACAAGCAATAGCTGCTAAACCTCGTCAACATACTGGAAATCAGGAAGCATGAGCGTACTGCTAGGGGATCAGATAATAATAATGCTACATCTAAAGCATATTTGTAGCTAAGGATATGTACTTATTTAGTCAACAAGTATTACCTGGAAGGAGGCTAATGAGCTAATAAAGGAAAGAATTCTCACAGTAATTGGAACCAGATACTTTCAAATAAGCATCTACAAATAAATATATAAGTTTCTAAAGCATAACAAATAATATAAAGAATAATTCAAAAAATTCAAAAGAAAGGTCTTTAAAACAAATTAAAATATTTCACGTGCAAAACTGAAAATCATATTCTACTAGCCATAGATATAGGAAAATAGAGATGACAGTAATAACATGATTGAAAATCAAATTATAATTCAAACTCCCAGAATTCAGACCAACAAAAACTTCAAAAGTATAGTTGTCTGTTTCACACAAACCGGTAGTTCAGACTACGAACTGTTTGGTATATAGTGTAACTATATGACTTGAGCAAGATTTGCTTGAACACAATACCACCACCAGGTATGTCTCAAGTTTGATTACAAGATATATAGAGTGAAATCTGGATCATGGATACTCGGCCCCTGTAGTTTGATAAGTAGGTGTATCAAACGATTATCAATTTAACAAATGAACATCTCAACTGTCACTAATCATTATAAGTATTTATGCATCATAACAGTGAAATGCATCTGGTAAGAGAAAATTGATAGATGACATGCCATACCAAAGGATGTACTACCATTGTCATCATCATGGCAAATCAGATATTTTTGAATCATAATGCATGAGCAAGGACACAGTAGGGGCACAAAAATTCAGATGTAAGTGTTAAAAATGTCACAAATAGCAAGAACTTACTTCCATGCTTCAAGGAACACCAAACCAGCTTCTGGAGAAGTTATGACAACCCAATCAAAAATAGTTTCTGGTAATAGGAAACCAAGGGCAATCATTTAACTCCTAGTTTGACTATTAAATTAATAAGAGATGAAAAGATTAAAAAAGCACTTCAACAAAATGATTTAGAGAACGGAAGTCTATAAGATTAACAGAAATCATTGCAACTATGAATATCAAGGATAGCGATACCACAAAAATAAGTGAAACAATTGATAACTGGTAAATAAGCTCCATAAATTCTGAGAAGACATTCAAAACGACAGGAATATGCACTAAGATATTTGTTGGAGTACCAATTCAAGTCTGATTGGGTTTATTTTATTAGTTGGACTTGTGTTTTCTTAACATTGATTTAGTTTGATTTGTTTTTTTGATTGCTGAGTTGGATTAGGACTTATCTTTTAGATGGTTAGCTATTTCTTGATGGCCAACTGTTGTGGATATATAAACATGAAATCAGGACTTTTCTCCGTTTGTACTCAGCCCTACACCCCTCCCTTGCCCTCGTCTCTACCTCTCCTTCCCTGTGCATAAGAAGACAATTTAAACCTATCTATTCCACTTCGGATCTGCACTACACTGCTGTAAGATATCGGTCATATATTCTGCTAGATGGATTTGTATTTGTCATACCATCCCAATTCGAAAAAGGCTTCAAAATCTACAGCTATTGTACTCGAAGGATTTTCAGATTCCATTGATAAGGTCTTCAGATCTTCGTACATCATAAACAAATTCTGGACATGAAGGCTTAGACCTCAAGGAACCATATACTGGGTTTCAACTTTAGCTTGTTCAATTTGTGTGGACCTATTGCACAACTCGTAAGTGTAAAGCTAACCTAGATGGATGTTATGTTAGACATGATAGATACATGGTTCGACACAATAAATGCTAACCTTGGTGACAACAGGAATGACAATGAATACCATTGGATGTTAGACATCTAAGTTTAAAATTATGGTTCCCAAAGAGCTACGTGTATCAGGAGTTTGGTCATAGTCATACAAGTCTCTCTCTTGGGTTGGAACGAAGGAAAGGCCTTTCATGACACGGATGATGGTAGCGATGCAGAACCAGTAGAGGATATCCACATATAAGAATAAAGTGAAGGTCACCTGATACGAACCCGTTCGCATCTATACCACGTATCTCATACACGGATTTGTCGCTAACTCTTCGCATGCGTGACAGGACTTGTTTACTTTAGCGATCTTAGGATCATTCTAGATTATTGTGTTGTGATAGATTTAATCTATCCACGAGAATTAACCACCATGTTCATCTCATGAATCACGATCAAGCTATTCTCGACATGGATCCCTATCGAGTTATACATCTCATGTCTCATCCAAATTCGATCTGATCGAATCATAACATGATATACAGGGGCGAATCTATGAACTTTGTTAGAGAGGGTAACCCTAATACTGAAATAGTTTTTTTTTTTTTACAAAAATAACAAAGAATCAAAAGTTTTAAATCAAACTTATTAAAAATGGATGAAGGTACATATTATTGTCGAAGGGGTCAAGTGTTGTTGCAAGTTATAAGATGATGAAAGCATCCATACCGAAAAAGAAGAATAAAAATGGGTTCAGAGAAAGGTCTAAACAATTTCTAGATGTTAGAATCTACAATGATGCAAAATAGAACTTTAGATTTAGTATTCAACTAATTCTGCACACAGCCATACCAGTGAAAGCATAATAATTTCCATCCTGAATTGGGATTACTTCATAGGGTTGATTCAGTTGCATGGTTATCCCTGCATCGCATTCCTTAAAGGAGATCTAAGCTAAGTCAGATTATTAATTTATTTAAATCTCATATATTAAGAATTAGATGTTATCTTATTAACTACCAAATCATCTATGAAGAAGAAATAAACAATTCTCTCTAAGTCTTTCAATTCCTCCTTCCCTTTAAACTCTTGATCCTAAAAAATCTACATTGTCACAAAATAGGAACTTTAGATATGGTATTTAACTGCATGTCCTTTTCATTCAAAATCCAAATCTTCTCATAGTTTTTTTTCTTTCCAAGTAACACCTTCAAAGAATCAAAAGCCTGATCTCAGAAAATTGTTTCAAAGACTTAAGTCGTAGATACTAAGATCTCGCCTGAGACAGAAATTTTAATGTCTGCAAGTTTATTACAAGTCTATCAACTTGAGAACTGCAATTTTATCCGGATCAAGGGTTAATATACTCATTCCATGGATCATTTTGCTAGTAATTATTTTGAAGCAAAAATTTCCAGCAGAACGTGCTTAAGTTAGTTGCTTACCACGTAGTACTTTTGAGAGACTATCATAATCAGGTCCTTTTGTGTGCTTAACAAGAGGAAGTTCCAAGCAGTGGATGTTATATTTCTCCTGCAACATCAACAACATGATACACGAAACGTCAGTTGTTACGAGAATAATGTTCACAACCCACATTCAACTTAAGATGTGACTAGAACAAACAGGATAAAATTATCTGTTATTGATAACAACTCCAAATGTCAAAAGATAAGAATATACAGTCATGGAGGTGGTGTGGAATAGCCTCTCCTGACTACATATCTACCACATTAAATCACCCTCATCATCATCATCCAAGCTTTCTCACATCGGAATGGGGTAAGCTATCACATTAAATCTTCCTAATCATATTAAGGTATCCACTCCTAAGGCAATGTTCACGCCCTCTCTTGGAATTTTAGTGAGCAAAAGAGATTCCTAACAAGATGGATATGTAGACTTCCGCAACTTCTTTAGCAAAGATAGAGAAAGAACTATGGTCCCACCAACTCATCTCTATCACTAGTGAGTGTATGAGAGTATTATGTATCTGTTGTTTCTTTGTTAGTCACTCTCTTTTAGTCCCACATTAGGTACTTCATTTCTATCATTTGAATAGGGCTGCACACCTCCTCAATAAAGCATCCTATTATTCTCTCTTTATATTACTACATGGTATACAAACAGAAAAAGGAAATTTTATTTCTTATCAATGCTCTCTTTCCTAAAACCCTAACCAACCCTTCCTTAACCTTGCTGCTAAGGTCCGCATTATTGGTATCTATGTCAGTATTGGACTTCAAACCCTTTAACCAAACCGATAAATCAAATCTCAGTTCAACACTACTATGAAAATCCTCATAACCAACAATGCAAAAGAATATCTTATCCACGATTTCCAAAAGCTTTGTAGCACAGTATCAGCCGATACCGACCGGATACGACCGATACCGATACGGATAGGTATGTCCCGATCTGATCCCGATACCAACCCTAGAGGTCTCTTTTTTAGTCAATTAGGCAAAGAAAATTGAACAAAAAAGACCAATTAGCAATGATGTAAAAGCATAGTAAGGTTGTAAAAGCATGTAAAAAAAAAGTTATCTAACCCGGGTAAATCAATCGATAAGGGTGACTATTATTTCATTCAATTTCAAAACTACTAAGAAACAACATAAAAAATACTTAAAATTATGCCTAAATGTAGAAAAATATTTCTTCTAAAATTTTAACAATGTATTAATAACTATTTGTTTCCCGATACCAAACAATCTAATACTCTATCCGAAACCGCTCATGTTACCGACACCATCGATCCCGATACTCATAGGAAGGGTCTGATACCAATTAAGATATCAATACTGAAAACCTAGCTCTGTAGGGAACATGTATTCTATATACAACAAAAAATGGTATGGCCTAATGTAAAATTCGACACTTGTTGAAAGAGGCTCTATATCCTTTTCCAAATGAATGTTTTTAGACTTATTAGAATTTGCCATACTTACTGCATGTCACCTCATTTCTCCCATACCCTCCGAGGCTCCACAATTCTCAATAACCAAACCAAACTTAATTCTCCATCATATTTCCAAACCAAGAACTATTCACCTTATCACCTAAACTTTCAACTACTTATGGAACAAAGGGTATCCTTTGTAATGCTTGCTAATGTAAAAATCGACCTGGTGGAAGAGGCTCTCCTCTTTTTCAAATGAATGTTCCTAGAACCTATTGGAACTTTGGTATGCTTATTGCCTATTACACATTTCTCGCATGCCCTCTACTATCCTCAACAACAACCTTGATTCTCTATTATATTTTCAAACCAGAAATTGTTCGCTTAGTCACCTCAAGTTTGTAGTTATCCTTGTTATGTTTTTTTGACCCAAACATGATAAAATTGTTTCTCAGACTATTAAACGTGTTTTTATTGGTTACTCTCATACCAAAAGACTAGTTTATTATTTCCCATCAAAAAATAAGATTCTCACTTCAAGCTGATGATATTTCTTAAACAACAATTATACTTCAGAACATCCTGTAATCCTTCGTCACCAAATCCTTCCAAATCTCTCAACCTATTATTCAGATGACTCATTATTGTGTCAGCAGATCGTTCCAAGCTCCTATGACATATCCTCGTCGCTAGTAATTTGGCACCTATAAAACACCAATCTACACTCATGAGGACAAAATCGTGTTGAAAGGACATGTGGTCCTGCTATCTGCAAGAACCCTTTCTAATTCTCTAGCGGAATAACTGATCTCTGCATATAAGGCAAGCAAGTCAGCTAGCGAACCAAGGGGCAAAGAAAGTGTAAAAAGTAAGTTTCGTGCCTATAGTCATTCCTCTCTGGTAGCAATCTGGTCTATAGTCGGTGGTAGTAAAGGAAGGAAGCGTCTGAAGGCAAGCGCTGTTGAGGTTCTCGCTAAAAGCTCTATATGATGTTCTTGACGATCGCCCCAATTAAGCTGTTGAATGATATTAATATTGACTATCAACCCTCACCAACGTCCTAGAATTTTGGAGCAAGTGACAGACTTTAACATGGTATCAGAGCAACCAGGCTTGAATTCTCTGGCACGCATTAATTTCAAGTGGATAAAAAAAATCCAGCAAGCATTAATCTAGCTCTCGACTCACAAAATCAGCCTTCGACCTGCAGAACTGTGCTGAATAATATTAATATCCCTGAGCCCTCACCAACGCTCCAGAGTTTTGGTGGGTGTGTTGAATAATATTAACATTTAACCCTCAACCCTCACCAACGCTCTATTGTTCAATACAAGTGACAGGGACTAACATAAGCAAAAACATTTTTTACTATGCACCCTATAAAAATTTATTTCTTATCATCTCGCTCCAACTACATTTAGTTTGCTAGCTTGTTCAACATTCTACTTGGCATGCTACAATTGATGAGCAAATGCACGCCCTTAGGACTAATGACACTTGGGATCTCGTTACTCTACCTCGGGGATTCACACATGTCAGATGGGTTTCCATTGTCAAGCACAATACAGATGTTTTATCAAATGACTGAAAGATCGTCTCTTCGCCAAGGGATTTAATTAGTGCTATAGGATTGATTATGAAGAAACATTTTCTCAATTTTCAAATTGACAATTATTAGGTTCTACTTTCTATCAACTGAGAGCTGACCATTATATCAACTCGAGATCAAGAATGCATGTATCAATGGGATCTTTTTGAGGCAGTTTGCAAGCAACAACCTCCAGGTTGCAACACATATTGTACACCTATTCTGTTCTATCATCTTTGAAGTGTATTTAAGACATCATATAGTCTTCTTAGGCATGGTTTGATAAGTTCAGCCAGGTAGTTCAACAGATCTGTGCATCTCATAGTGCGGTCGATTCTTATCTTTTTAGGCCACACCAAGGCGTGGTTGTTCTCCTCAATGACATCGACCTATTCGAATTTTGAAAGATAAAGCTAACCTTTCCAACAACTTTCACACTAAGGACCTGGATCATCTGCGGTACCTATTTGGCAGAGGTTGCCCGTAAGGAAGGTTCTTTCTCTCCCAGCGGAAGAATATATTAGATATTTTGGAAGAAATCAGCTTTCTTGGTTGTTGTCCACTTTGTATACCTATGAGTCAGAGTGTTCACTTGTTGACATTAGCTCCTTTTGTGATCCACTTATCCAGATCTCTTGGAGGAAACTCATCTTACTATCACTCGCCTTAAACATCTTATTCGTCGCCATCACTATCGACAAGTGTAGGCACATGTTGTCTTTCATGTTTGTGTGGATGAACATATTCTCTGCTACTTGAGAAAGTCTATTCTATATCATCCTCCTCTTTGTCTCTCGCAGACTAACAGCACATATCGGTAATGATGGACCTTATCTACTAGCAGCTAATGTACGTTGTTGTGGTAACATGATAACTTGGAAGTCCAAGAAACAAATTGTTGTTGTAGGTTTACTCGGTTGAAGTTAAATATGGTGCCATGACACATTGTCTCTGAGTTAACTTGTTAAAAATCCTCATCTGATGTCACTGTTCCCTCCACTTCTCCATGTAGTTGTACAGTTATAACTTATAACTTATACTACCATAACAAAGTTCTCATTCATATCACTGAGAATCCAGTTTTACATGAGCAAACTAAACATGTTGAGGTCAGTTGCCATCTTATTCGGATAACTTCAAGCTTCAAGAAGTACAAGCTTATCAAGTTTACGACCACATTTAGAAAACATTTTGATTCCTCTATTTTCAATAGCATACTTAAGAATTTACTAGACACTCCAAAATATATAATCCGTAACACAACTACTCATCATCAAGAAGTATCTATAGCCTAACTTGGTAGGAATTTACTAAAGCACCGAAGCCAAAAGCGGAAGGCTCTAACTGCTCAGTCTATCTAATGTCCTACTAGCCAGAAAAAGTTTTAAATAAACTTGTTTGAGTTCTGCATCTTACTAAGCAATTGATCAAATCTGGTTGAATTCAAGTACCATAAATCAGAAGTCCCTTAAAGCTTAGATTTCCTAATACCATGGTAGTCTAGTAAGGACTAATAACCTTGGTTGAGTGCAACATGACTACCGTTAAGATATTAAGTACCATTATGCAATATTTTAATAAGTGTGGACCTATATGTAAATGTGCCATTCACATCTCTATATATATGAGTCCAAAGTCCAAACCCTCACTTATTGGTTGAAGGGTTCATAATATTCTACATGGTATCAGGGCCAAAAGATTAGCCGTCATCTCTCTCTCTCTCTCTCTCTCTCTCTCTCTCTCTCTCTCTCTCACTTAAAAACACTCTAACCCTAGCTGCTCCCCGCTCATGCGCTCCATCTCCGCCATCCCCATACCCTGCTACAGTACCCCCTACTATAATAACCAACCCCCCTACACTACCGTCCCTTCCCCGTTAAACCCTAATTCTAATGACTCTCTCCACCACCACAAACCCTAATCTAGCCCCCACCCTCCCAAGACCCTAACCCTAGCCGAAACACACACACAAAGTTAGATTTGCAAAAAAGAAATTGTTGGCAGATCTCCAGAGGATAAAGTATGATAGTTTGCGTGGACTTCTGAACCTCAACAACAACATCAGGTTAACAGAAAGCAAACTTAATTATTTGCGTGAATCTTTGTTTCTGATCCGGTATTCACATTAGGATCTAACAAGAGCAAACTTGGTTTGTGTGAATTTTTATCCCGCCTTGTGTGATCCGCATTCGATCTCTGCCAAAATTGCACGAGCCAGTATTGACAACGTTGATGTGAACATCGTACATTGACAAGGTTGATGTGTATATCGGGTCGAGACGTTCAACGATAGTAAAAACGAGAACTTGAAGGATGACCAACACTGAAGCAAGTAGCAGTGCTGACATTACCCGTCGAAAAACAGTAACGGGGACACCAGGCACTGGTACCACAATTTCATCGATTCGACTTGTCGATCGACGGTTGGAGGGTCCGGATAGTTACTCCACATGGCACAAAAAGGTCGAGAAGAGGCTTCGGATGCGATTGTCAATCATCTAACTGACAACCCCCAGCAATAGATGATCCAACATGTAAAAATGGAAATAATAGGATAATTTTATTAATGAAGAGAGACTACATATGTATAGGAGAGGCTAGCCCCCTCTCCTATTATTCTAAGCAATGTGGGACTAAAGCCCATTAACTAATAACTCTAATATAACACTTAACACCCTCCCTCAAGCTGGAGCATAGATGTCAATCATGCCCAGCTTGTTACATAGAAATTGAACCCGATGACCCAAAAGAGGCTTTGTGAAGATATCAGCTATCTGGTCGCCGGTCCTCACATGTTGAAATTTTATCACTCCCTTTGTATATCATCACGAACAAAGTGGATATCAATTTCAATATGCTTCGTCCGTTCATGAAATACTGGGTTGGTGGAAATATGAATAGCAGATTGGTTATCACACCATAGATCTGCCGCTTGAGATCCTGCGTTTCTCCTAGTTCTTGTAAGCGATACTTCATATATTACCTCTGTCGTGCCATGAGCAATAGCTCGATATTCTGATTCTGAGTTTGAGCGTGCTATCACACTTTGTTTCTTGCTCTTCCATGACACTAGATTTCCGTCAATAAATACTGAATAACCAGATGTAGATCGTCTATCTGTCAGACTTGCTCCCCAGTCAGCATCAGTAAAACATTCAATACGAGTGTATCCATTATTCTCCATTCGAATTCCTTTTCCTAGATTCTTGATTAGATAACACAGAATTCTGAGAACTGCCTGCCAGTGTGGAACTCTTGGAGAAGCCATAAATCTATTTGCAACACTCACTGCAAAAAAAATGTCCGGACGAGTCATGACCGCCAAGTAGTTGAGTTTTCCAACTACTCGACGATACTGATCTGGATTGGTCATCAGGACCCCTTCGTCTGGAAGTAACTTTGCCCCTGGATCCATAGGTAAGGTTGCTCCCTTGGCTTGCATCATGCATGCATTATTTAGTATATCCAGCATATACTTTTTCTGGGACATTATAATGTTCCGCTTACTCTGTGTGACCTCAATACCCAAGTAACAGTTCAAGGATCCCATATCCTTGGTTTGAAATTGTTTTCCAAGAAATTTCTTGAGGCCAGCAATACCCTGGCTGTCGTCTCCCGTGATAACAATATCAACATAGACACCAAGAAGTATCCTTCCAGCAGATGTGTGTCGATAGAAGATCGAATGGTCCTTCTTTGATTGACACATGCCAAACTGAGTAACAACATGTGTAAATCGATCAAACCATGCACGAGGTGATTGTTTTAGACTATAGAGGACCTTTTGCAAATGACACACTTTACCCTCCCTTGCAACGAACCCGGGAGGTTGCAATACATATACATCTTCATCAAGGTCCCCGTGGAGGAAAGCATTCTTGATATCCAGCTGAAGCAGCGGCCAGTCATAGCGAACAGCCAAGGCCATTAGTACACGAACAGATGTCATTTTGGCAACATGAGAGAAAGTCTCGAAGTAATCATCACCATATGTCTGAGAATATCCTTTAGCCACTATGCGAGCCTTTAGTCGATCAAGGGTACCATCTGATTTTACCTTAATCGTGAACGTCTATTTGCAACTTACGGCCTGTTTACCAGTAGGTAAGTCGACTAAGTCCCAAATATGATTCTCCTGGAGAGCTTTCATCTTCTCGTTCATAGCAGCACGCCAACCAGGATGTTTGAGACCCTCAGCGTTTTTGGGGATCTGAATCCCATCAATAGTAGCCACCAGAGACTGAGTGTGACTTGTAAGTCCTTTGTAGCTGTCAACTATAGGGGATGATCACGACATGTACGACGATGACGAACTGCCGGTGGAGAAGGGGGGTCTGCTGGTGGATTAGGCAGAGCTGCTGGTGGAACAGGCGGTAGCGAATCAGTAGAGCTAGAGGAGGACTCTGTAGGTACCAGTGGCGATATTTGTGTCGGTGACGTCGGAGCTGACTGAATCGATGTATGTGGACCATCAGACCGGTTGACTGTCTCAGTAAGGAAGGACACCCGTAAGGGGTGCTATTGTGATTGATCAGGAAATAGCAAAAAATTCTCTTCTGGATAAACTTGGGGATTCGACAAAGGTAACATCCCGAGTGAAAAAATCTCTCTTCAGGACAGAGGAAAAACACCGATACTCTTTCTGATCTTTAGGATAACCAAGAAATATATTGTATTGCCTTAGGATCTAATTTAGAAAGAGTTGGTCGGGTATCCCGAACATAGCATAAGCAGCCAAAGATTCTGAGAGGCAGAGGAAATGGCTCTTGTCCGGGAAAGAGCCTAGAGAAGGGAGTGCTACCATTGAAAACAGACGATGGCATGCGGTTAATAAGGTAACAAGCAGTAAGGACTGCATCCGACCAAAATCTCTTGGGAGTACGTGCTTGAAACATAAGAGCACGTGTGTTTCCAAGAGATGGCGATTCTTGCGCTCGGCCACACCATTTTGTTGTGGTGTGTACGCACAAGAAGTTTGGTGGATGATGTCATTGCGGACCAAATGACTATCGAGATCACGAGATAAATACTCACGGCCATTGTCACTCCGAAAATATTTGATTGGAACACCAAATTGTATTTTTATTCAGCATGAAAATTGCACCAAATGTTAAACAATTCGGAACGATTTTTCATCGGATAAACAAAAGTGACACGTGAGTAATCATTAACAAAAGTAACAAAGTACTTAAAACCCTTTATTGATTCAACCGGACAAGGTTTCCATACATCAGAATGCACCAACTCGAAAGGAGCAAATGCAATTTTATTTTGACTCACCGGATACGGAACCCGATGATGCTTAGCTAAACTACACGACTCACAATGAAACAAAGCTGGAATATCTAAAGAAGGGTACATTTTTTTGGAGAACTTGGATTGATGGATGGCCTAACTGACAATGTAACTCGAAAGGATCGAGTTTCACGCCGGTACAGACCACCGAAAAAGATGCGTCAAACAGGTACAAGCCTCCAGCCACATGTCCCTTATCGATAGTCTTTCCAGTTTTCAGGTCCTGAAAAACACAACCATCAGGAAAAAAATGTTACCGAGCAATGCAGGTTACGAGTAATTTGACTAATATAAATTAAACTGAACAGGTTCCCAGGTGTGAGCAACACAGAATTGAGTGACAGTCCGAAAGAAAGACTGGCACTTCCACGTCCTCGGACTGTCAAGGAACCTCCATTGGCAACAGTAATGCCAGAAACACGACGGATGGGGACATGATCATGTATCATACCTGCGTCATCAGTCATGTGAGAAGACGCACCAGAGTCAATTACCCACTGCTTGGGCTTTACTATGCACGCTGCTGAGTATCCGGCAGTGGATCCATACGTGGAAGCTTCACCACGACGTTGGGCCTGGAAATCAAGGAACTCCGTATATGAGTCCGAAGTCATCTAAACAGATCGGACACCATCATCAGGAGCATCAGTTGTGATATTAGCAGCAGGTGATTTAGTGCATTGCCAGTAGAAATGGCAAAGCTGACCACAATTAAAGCAGGTACGCGGTCTTCCTCCATCACGACCGCCATTGCCACGTCCCCCAACTCGACTAGCATTTCGGCCACCACGTCGGCCACCACGACCACCACGAAATCTCGTACGAACTGCACCAGGAGTATCACCCGGAGTGGTCTCAACGACTTTTGCTGCCCGAAGGATACGATAGTGCGCTTCCAACAGGGACGGAACTTCAGATCCAGCAATAATCTGAGAGCGAGTGGAGTTCGCATCAGGACGGAGAGAGGCAAGATAAGCCATGACATGAAGCTGCTCATATTGAGCCCTTGCTTCATTAATATTCGACGTAAGTGGTAGTATGCGGTCGATCTCATCAGACATAGCCTTAAAGTCCCGGAAATGGCCCTTATGAGATTTGTCTCCCTGATTTGCTCGGTATACACCAACGATCGAGTCATAGATACATGACAAATCGCGTTTTTCATCAAACACCGCTGCCAATATGTCACGACCCGATCCCAAATAATTGGGTCGAACCGGATCATGTCCAGCCTGCACCGTTGTTGAGACGGCGGCAGTAAGCTGTTCCATTAGCAGGTAATCTACAACAACATCTATATTTGTCACAACTCAAAATTCGGGAAATGAAACTTTATTAAACATTTGAAATAAGTACAACTGGAATGTGAAAGAACTGGATTAAAAGCTGAAATCAAATTACAAAATTCTAAATCAACAAATCTAGCTAGGCGTTCGGCTTGCCGGCCTCAAGTCCTGCGTCCTCCAACAGGGTACAGAACCGGGTCATATTAGCTGTTGTATAGTATAAACTCAGCATCCTCGATGTTCCCTAAAAATGTTATCTCCAGTCAGGAGGGAGCAAAGTACAATTCATGCTAATTTGACAATTAAAATAATAATAGAATCATGCACTTTTAAATAATTTGAAGTAAACAGTTTTCTAGCAGTAAAACAGTGTGATTTGAATAGGCAATGAATATGACCGGCTTGGGTTGTACAGTTGTATCCTATTGATACGATTCGGCTTATCCCCGTGTGTAAGAGGGGTAAGCTAATACTGGCCTAAGTTATTGTTTTGGATGTGGTCATAATCATTACACTACTCCCCCAGTCCCCAAACAGTTACAGTAGTTACAGTCAGTGCTCTCAGAGAGAGTTCCGTGTTGCATCGTGGTTTAAACTTGCATTAAAACGATTACTAAATAATTGTAAACTAACACAAAATGTACTTGCCTCAAATGAACTGGACTGGAAAGTTGGAGACTTCGAGATGGAAATTTAGGATCGTCCTCGAATTCCTACATTCGAGAAATTGACTCAGAATCCAGGGTTACCAATCTAACTACGCTAGCTGAAATCTCTAATTGTGTCCTAATCAATTTTAATTCTTTATTAACAAAACACGAACAGAAACTCGATTATTGGTGCGTTGAATTAATAACGAAAGAAAGATCGTTTTAAACTTTGTATTTTGGAAAACTCGTCGTTACCAAGTTAATTTGATTACAACTTTGTATTTTCGTAATTATAATTATAAAACTAAATTTCTTATTTTAGTGAGAAATACATGATCGTTTGTTACATATTAAAACTTGTAGATTTTATGTGAGAAAAAACTTTATTAATTTCTATATGAAAATAATTATTAGGTTTACGCGTACACTACAAAAACTCGCAAAACCAGAAACAACAAAGATCCTACGCTACCAATTTACAAGTCACAGAGCCAACAACCAGCTGGGCTTATGCCCATTACAATTTTTACATAAATTGAAATAAGACAAAAATGGTCGTTAGTTCTAAAACTTCCTATAATTTAAATTATGAATAAATTAACTAATAATAAAATAAATTAAATGAGTCTCAGATATGGTCCAATCGTCATTTTAGGCTAATGCCTCAACGTCCGGGCGAGGCCAGTTTCGTTTGCACTTAGCCAGGGCCCATTGACCGATACGGTCGTCGCCCAAATCCAAATATTAATATTTTTCCAAAATCCATTTTAAAATCATTTTAAAAATATAATTAAATTTTATGGGAAAATCCGGCAGCATTTTCTCTATTTTTGGTCAACACAAAAATTGGGAAATATGCCAATATTTTCCTGCAAATCCCAAACCAGGGAATCCCAAAATATATACACATAAAAATAACCACAAATGTTCCAAATATTAATTCGGAACGACCCGAAACAAATTCGGGAGTCCGAAACTACGCCTAAAATTATCACAGCACAAAATCGGAAATATCCAAAAACCAGAATATCCAGAAATCCTTTTTCGAAATATCCGAAGCTACGACGTCGCTAAAAACCGAATTCCCGGGAGGGAATCGGGGACCAATCTCATCACAGACAAATGAAAATGGAACGGGACAGGGGGTTATACCTTGGGTTGCTCGGCTAGAGCTCTCAGATGCAAAATTATAGAAAAGAAATTCGCGCCGCAACGTAACAAGTCTCGGGACAACGCCCGAAATAGGAACAGCTTCTGATCGGGAATGGAAAACCACGAAAATCAGGGAAAATCGGCTCTGGACAGAGAAAGCCCGAGGGAAAACAGTTCTGGAACAGAGAGAGCACGGGAAGCTCGCGGGAAAATCTCGCCGGAGCTAGGGCACAGCCGCGGCGCAGCTGGCGAGGAGACCGGGGTCGGGTGCTGGAGGGGAGCGGGCCGGACAGGGGGTCGCCGGCTCGGCGCCGAAAGAAACCGCGTGCGCGGTGCCGAAGGCGGGCCGGGACTCGGGGGAGCCGCGCTGCGGAGGAGGACCGCTGATCGGGGGAGCCGCGGAGGCCGGGGCGCTGAAGTCGGCCGGCGGGCGGAGGAACCCGAGAGGGGGTCGGGCGCTGGCGCTCGGGGGTCGGGCCGGGAAAGTCGCCGGGGCGCGGCGAGGGCTGGAGGAGGCCGGCGGGAGGGGTCCGGCGCTCGAGGCGCCGCGGAGGCCGGCTGCGGGCGCGCCGGGGTCGGGCGCGGAGCTCTGGAAGGGTTTGGGAAAAGGGGTTTTGAGAAAGAGAGGGAAGTTTAGAGGAGTGGAGGTCCTCATGCTCCTGGGGAGTTATAAGGAGAGAATTAAAATAGGAAGAGGTGGGGAAACGTGGGTGAGAGTGCTGATGGTGGAGGTGGTTTAAAAGAGGAAGGGGAGAAGGGTTTGTGGTGAAGGAGTGTTAATGGGAGAGTGAATTAAGGAGAACGTGGGAGTGAAATGAGATCTGGTCCAATTTGGACCAGATCCAAAGAGCAAAATATTATTTTATTTTATTTTCATTTTTTAACAAATCAGATTTCAAAGAAAAGAGTAGGACCGGGTCTGGGTTCGGAAATCGGGTCCGGGCTCGGGTCAAGTCAGCAATCCAAAAACCGTTGTAAATTTTGAAATTAATTTCCAAGCTCATAAATAATAATAATAATAATTAGTAATAATATTATAATACTAATATAATAATATTATTACACATTTCAAAACTGGGTTTCACAATCTTCCCTCCTTAGAAAATTTCGTCCTCGAAATTTAAAGGCAGGTTAGGGGTAGGATGAACTCAAATCAAGCAAGTACGGTACTACGTCCGTAACTCAGGTCCAACAATAAGAATTTCCAAGGCAGTCGTGGATGAGACGGTTTAGGGACAAGTTTCATTTATGATATCATCCATGCAGAAAAATACAAAAGCGAACCAAAGTACACGAGGTTGATCAGACCATCATGCACCGGTCCTGATTAGACAATATATTAGTAGGTGCACCCAATAAAATACTGTCATGATCAAGCTTGATAAAGAAATAGCTTGCAAAACTAGACTAACTTAGCAGCGTCAGTCAAGTTTAGAACGAAAAGATAAGAAACAGGAGTTATGTGATGGCTCAAATTTTCTGATCTTCTTCTCACCTCTGACTACGCTTGCTACTGGTTTCTCTGGCACTGAAAGGTTGAGTCCGATCGTCAGCTCTGAATTATCCAAAATGTGACTCGGATCCGGAATGTAGCGTCTGAGTTGGCCTCAATTTTTCAGCTCCGTCAAAACTGATCGTTCCTCTGATAGTAGAAACTTCACAGAAACGCTATCTCCTTCTTCAAACTCCACTGGTCGACGACTACTATCAACCCAATGCTTCTGTCTGTCTTGGGCAATCCTGAGCTTGTCTCTGATCATTCTCACCTTCTCTGCTGCATCGATCACCTTCTCAGGTCCAAGCAACGCTCGTTCTCCGACGTCGTCCCAAGCAAGTGGAGTGTGGCAACGACGTCCATAGAGTGCCTCGAACAGTGTCATACCAATGCTAGCTTGGTGGTTGTTGTTGTAAGAGAACTCTACCAAGTGCAAATGGTCTTCCTAAGACCCTCCAAATTCCAAGACACAGGATCTCAGCATGTCTTCTAGCGTCTGGATTGTTCTCTCTGATTGCCCATCAGTCTGGGGATGGTAGGCGGTGCTGAACTTCAGTTGTGTTCCCAAACTGTCATGCAAACTCTTCTAAAAGTGAGAGGTAAATCTAGTATCTCTGTCAGATACGATACTTACCGAAACTCCATGAATCCGGTAGATGTGCCGCATGCACAGTGCTGCCAACTTCTCGGTGGATAGACCAACCTTGAAGGGGATAAGGTGAGCTGACTTCGTCAGTCGGTCCACGATAACCCAAATGGCATCCTTCCCTCCTTGGGATCGAGGCAGTCCCGATACAAAATCCATAGTTATGTGCTCCCATTTCCACTCCGGAATGTCAAGCGGCTGCAATACTCCTGCTGGTCTTTGTCTGCTAGCCTTCACTGGTTGACAAATTAAATATCTAGCAACATACCTGGCCACGTCTTTCTTCATTTCAAACCACCAAATAATGGTACGCATATCCCGATACATTTTGTTGGCTCCAGGATGTATGGAATACTGCGACTGGTGCGTTTCTTGCATCAGCTCGTTCCTCAGTTCGCCAGTTGGTACACAAAGTCTCGTACCATTCTTCAGCACTCCGTCACTGGCGATTGAGAATCCTTCAAGTGTTTCTGCCAGCACTTGCTCTCTAAGTTTGCAAAGTGTCTCGTCTTGAAACTGCGTCTCCTTGATTTTGTCCATCAGACTCGAGCTTACTTGCAACTTCATCAACGATGAATCAGCATCCAGCTCCTTCCTTCCAGGCAGTGTAGTCTCCAGTCCAAGCTTCTCAATGTCCTCTAGCAGGTGCCGCTCCTTGGTCAAAAACATCGCCATAGGGTATCGACTAAGTGCATCTGCGACCACATTAGCCTTACCCGGGAGGTACTGTAGATTGATGTCGAAATCTTTCATCAGCTCCAGCCATCGTCTCTGTCTCATGTTCAGCTCTTTCTGAGTGAAAACATACTTCAGACTTTTGTAGTCTGTATATATTTCTACTCTCTCTCCATATAGATAATGCTTCCATAGCTTCAAAGCAAAAGATGACTGCCGCAAGCTCCAGATTATGTGTGGGATGGTTCTTCTCATGAGTCCGTAATTGCCTAGATGCATAAGCAATCACTTTTCCATGTTGTTGAAGAACGCAACCCAGTCCTTTACCTGAGGCATCACTGTAGATTGAGAAACCACCAGTTCCTGCGGGTAGCGCAAGGATTGGTGCAGTGGTAAGTCTCTTCTTCAGCTCCTCAAATGATGCCTGGCAACCTTCCGTCCAGATGAACTCTTCATTCTTCCGAGTGAGCTTCGTCATCGGCTCAGCAATTCTGGCAAAATCCTTCACGAACTTCCGGTAGTAGCCAGCCAAGCCCAAGAAACTCCTGATTTCAGCAATTTAGCTCGGGATAGACCACTTCTCAACAGCGGCTATCTACTTCGGATCCACCGGAATTCCTTCTCCTGTGACAATATGGCCAAGAAAATCCACCTTGTCTAGAAAGAATTCACATTTGGAAAGCTTACCATACAGCTTCTCCTTCCTCAAAGTTTCCAGAACTTTCCTGAGGTGCTCCTCGTGCTCCTCTTCCGTCTTTGAATAGATCAGAATGTCATCGATGAAGACAACGACAATTGATCTAGGTATTCATGGAAAACCTTGTTCATAAGGTTCATGAACACCGCAAGAGCATTCGTCAGTCCAAACGGCATGACCAAGAATTCAAACTGCCCATACTTGGTGTTGAATGCCGTCTTGGAAATATCTTCCTTCCTGACCCTGATCTGGTGGTAGCCAGATCTAAGATCAATCTTCGAAAACACCTTGGCTCCGCTCAATTGATCAAATAGGTCATCGATCCGGGGCAGAGGGTACTTGTTCTTGATGGTGATACTGTTCAGCGCCCGGTAATCGATGCACATCCGCACTGTTCCGTCCTTCTTGGGCACAAACAAGACAGGTGTTCCCCAGGGTGAAGCTCCGTCTCGAATGAATCCCAGAGCCTTCAGTTCATTGATCTGGTCCTTCATCTCCTTGGCCTCCTTCAGGTTGACTCTGTAGCATCCCTTAGAAATAGGGGAGAGCCGGGGACTAGGTCAATAGTGAACTCTGTGTCTAGATCTGGGGTAATCCGGAAAGACTATCAGGGAAGACATCTACCATAAAGGTGCAACTAAGAAGTTTATTCATGTGGAGAATTACAGCAAAAAAAAACTCTCATGATTGATCTAAGGACATCATGTTACAACTTCTTATAACAATAGATAATGCTATTCAGCAGTCCTAGGTACTATTCTTCATGGTTCTGGCTCTTGCATGAGCAGTCTCCTACTGCTTCATCTTCTATGAACCTCGAGTCTGCATCATGCCTTATTGTAGGAGACAAGGTCTGCTGGATAGGAAGAGAGTCCCTAGGTTGTGGCCTAACAGGTGTTGCTGGGATATATGCTCTGGTTTGATGGAAAGATAAGGGGCAGTCCTTTACCCGATGTTCAGCAGATCCACATGCTAAACATTGTCCCAATCTCTTGCGGCAACTAACGGCCTGATGACCAGGCCTCTTGCAGTAGTCACAAGCAAAAAAGCCTCTTACGACAAGACTACCGGAAAGTAGAGTACTTGATAGGGCCCAAATATCTTCTAGATTCAGGGGTATCCCTCCTAGGACGAGGTTCCGCTCCAACTTGGTTTAAGATAGCTAAGGCTACATCATTGACGTTCTTCATGACTTCTCTCGTGATATCCATCTGTTCCTGCTGGGCTTCGGTTTGAGCCTTCTGGGACTCCAGGATTTCTTGAAGTAGGGCAACCATTTGGGAGGTGTTTGCTGGTACTGGTGGAACAACAGGAATGGATACTCCACCAAGGAAATGCAACTCAGTTTGAGAAGAGATAGGATTCGCCAGTGTAGTGAAAACATCACTGGAGGCATCATGGGGACGGTCAATCAGCCGCGAGGGAATAACCCTGGACTTGGTTGAGGAGATGGGGTATGATCCGGAGATGACACCTCATCGCCAGCAGGATTGGTCTTGTCAATGGCCATTCTCGGGAAGGTTTAGGATGCACACATATGCAAGGTAGCCTACCAGTCTATAATCAATCAAAAATATTTATTTATATAATTCGGACCTATGTTGTGACAAATCAATGTTCTAGTGTTCTAATTGTTTCTAGGTATGTTTTCCTAAGTTGTTGTATGTACCTGCATGGGCCACCACTAAAAACATGTCACGACCCGATCCCAAATAATTGGGTCGAACCGGACCATGCCCAGCCTGCACCGTTGTTGAGATGGCGGCAGTAAGTTGTTCCATTAGCAGGTAATCCACAACAACATCTATATTTGTCACAACTCAAAATTCGGGAAATGAAACTTTATTAAACATTTGAAATAAGTACAACTGGAATGTGAAAGAACTGGATTAAAAGCTGAAATCAAATTACAAAATTCTAAATCAACAAATCTAGCTAGGCGTTCGGCTTGCCGGCCTCAAGTCCTGCGTCCTCCAACAGGGTACAGAACCGGGTCATATTAGCTGTTGTATAGTATAACAGCTCAGCATCCTCGATGTTCCCTAAAAATGTTATCTCCAGTCAGGAGGGAGCAAAGTACAATTCATGCTAATTTGACAATTAAAATATAATAGAATCATGCACTTTTAAACAATTTGAAGTAAACAGTTTTCTAGCAGTAAAACAGTGTGATTTGAATAGGCAATGAATATGACCGGCTTGGGTTGTACAGTTGTATCCTATTGATACGATTCGGCTTATCCCCGTGTGTAAGAGGGGTAAGCTAATACTGGCCTAAGTTATTGTTTTGGATGTGGTCATAATCATTACACTACTCCCCCAGTCCCCAAACAGTTACAGTAGTTACAGTTAGTGCTCTCAGAGAGAGTTCCGTGTTGCATCGTGGTTTAAACTTGCATTAAAACGATTACTAAATAATTGTAAACTAACACAAAATGTACTTGCCTCAAATGAACTGGACTGGAAAGTTGGAGACTTCGAGATGGGAATTTAGGATCGTCCTCGAATTCCTACATTCGAGAAATTGACTCAGAATCCAGGGTTACCAATCTAACTACGCTAGTTGAAATCTCTAATTGTGTCCTAATCAATTTTAATTCTTTATTAACAAAACACGAACAGAAACTCGATTATTGGTGCGTTGAATTAATAACGAGAGAAAGATCGTTTTAAACTTTGTATTTTGGAAAACTCGTCGTTACCAAGTTAATTTGATTAAAACTTTGTATTTTCGTAATTATAATTATAAAACTAAATTTCTTATTTTAGTGAGAAATACATGATCGTTTGTTACATATTAAAACTTGTAGATTTTATGTGAGAAAAAACTTTATTAATTTCTATATGAAAATAATTATTATTAGGTTTACGCGTACACTACAAAAACTCGCAAAACCAGAAAACAACAGAAGATCCTACGCTACCAATTTACAAGTCACAGAGCCAACAACCAGCTGGGCTTATGCCCATTACAATTTATTTACATAAATTGAAATAAGACAAAAATGGTCCGTTAGTTCTAAAACTTCCTATAATTTAAATTATGAATAAATTAACTAATAATAATAAAATAAATTAAATGAGTCTCAGATATGGTCCAATCGTCATTTAGGCTAATGCCTCAACGTCCGGGCGAGGCCGGTTTCGTTTGCACTTAGCCAGGGCCCATTGACCGATACGGTCGTCGCCCAAAATCCAAAATATTAATATTTTTCCGAAATCCATTTTAAAATCATTTAAAAAATATAATTAAATTTTACGGAAAAATCCGGCAGCATTTTCTCTATTTTTGGTCAAACCAAAACTGAGAAATATGCCAATATTTTCCTGCAAATCCCAAACCAGGGAATCCCAAAATATATACACATAAAAATAACCACAATGTTCCAAATATTAATTCGGAACGACCCGAAACAAATTCGGGAGTCCGAAACTACGCCTAAAATTATTACAGCACAAATCGGAAATATCCAAAAACCAGAATATCCAGAAATCCCTTTCCGAAAGATCCAAAGCTACGACTAAAAACCGAATTCCCGGGAGGGAATCGGGGACCAATCTCATCACAGACAAATGAAAATGGAACGGGACAGGGGGTTATACCTTGGGTTGCTCGGCTAGAGCTCTCAGATGCAAAATTATAGAAAAGAAATTCGCGCCGCAACGTAACAAGTCTCGGGACAACGCCCGAAATAGGAACAGCTTCTGATCGGGAATGGAAAACCACGAAAATCCGGGAAAATCGGCTCTGGACAGAGAAAGTCCGAGGGAAAACAGTTCTGGAACAGAGAGAGCACGGGAAGCTCGCGGGAAAATCACGCCGGAGCTAGGGCACAGCCGCGGCGCAGCTGGCGAGGAGATCGGGGTCGGGTGCTGGAGGGGAGCGGGCCGGACAGGGGGTCGCTGGCTCGGCGCCGAAAGAAACCGCGTGCGCGGGTGCCGAAGGCGGGCCGGGGACTCGCGGGCGGAGCCGCGCTGGGGCGCGGGAGGCCGTTGATCGGCGGGAGGCCGCGGAGGCCGGGGCGCTGAAGTCGGCCGGCGGGCGGAGGAACCCGAGAAGGGGTCGGGCGCTGGCGCTCGGGGGTCGGGCCGGAAAAGTCGTCGGGGCGCCGCGAGGGCTGGAGGCGGCCGGCGGGAGGGGTCCGGCGCTCGAGGCGCCGCGGGAGGCCGGCTGCGGGGGCGCGCCGAGGTCGGGCGTGGAGCTCTGGAAGGGTTTGGGAAAAGGGGTTTTGAGAAAGAGAGGGAAGTTTAGAGGAGTGGAGGTCCTCATGCTCCTGGAGAGTTATAAGGAGAGAATTAAAATAGGAAGAGGTGGGGAAACGTGGGTGAGAGTGCTGATGGTGGAGGTGGTTTAAAAGAGGAAGGGGAGAAGGGTTTGTGGTGAAGGAGTGTTAATGGGAGAGTGAATTAAGGAGAACGTGGGGAGTGAAATGAGATCTGGTCCAATTTGGACCGGATCCAAAGAGCAAAAATATTATTTTTATTTTTTTATTTTTTTTAACAAATCAGATTTCAAAGAAAAGAGTAGGACCGGGTCTGGGTTCGGAAATCGGGTCCGGGCTCGGGTCAGGTCAGCAATCCAAAAACCGTTGTAAATTTTGAAATTAATTTCCAAGCTCATTAATAATAATAATAATAATTAGTAATAATATTATAATACTAATAATAATAATAATAATAATACACATTTCAAAACTGGGTTTCACACAATACCTCACATAACTCCTTCACGAAGTCCGTATTCTGAACCATGTCTTCCATCGATGGTTCCATTGAATTCATCAACTGTGTAAACAGTCGACTATCATCTGTCTTCCATTGCTCAAATATGGGATCTTCTTCTGTTGGAGGGTTGTCAGTCAAATGTTTGGACAACCGCATTCCTCGAAGCGTCTTCTCGACTTTCTTTCTCCATGTCGAGTAGCTCTCTGGTCCTTCCAACTGTCGATCGACGAGTCGAATAGAGAAAATCGTCGTGCTAGTGCATGTTGGTCCTGCTAGTGTGTTGCTAACACTAGTGTCGGTGGCACTGCTGTTCGTCGTAGTGTCTGTCATCTTTCAGGTTCCTAAATCGACTGTCGATTTGATCTTTCCAACTGGATAATCACATCAGCTCTGCCAATGCACTAAAAACGGAGCCAGAACCGACACGCGCGCATAGGAAGCAGAGAGTGGATCACAAGCCAGGACAGAGAGATAACCCATGTTAACCTCTGTTAGATCCTGGTGTGAAGATCAAGGAAAGAAAATCAAGATTCATGCAAAACAAACCATATGTTTGCTCTTTGTTAAATTTTTGAATTGATCATTGAGAGTCAGAGGTTCCAGCAAACAATTATATGTTTACCCTCTGAGAATTTCAACGATTTTTATTATTATTATTATTATTATTTTTGGAAACTATGTTAGGATTTGGAGTGGTTGGGCAGCAGCTGGTGGAAAGGGAAAAGGGTTAGGGTTTTCTACGCGAGCCATGGAGGGGAAGGGGGGGTCGCCGGGAAGGAGAGGGGGCGGCTTACAGTGGGGCGGATAGGGGGGCGCTGACAGTGGAGCGAATGGTTGTGGCGGAGAGCAGCAGCAGCAGTGGGGCGGAGAGAAGTAGTAGCAACAGCAGTAGCGAGGAGGGGGAGCCGTGAAAGGGGAAGGGGGATGGTGGTGGCGGCAGGGAGAGCAGCAACAGCAGTAGCGAGGAGGGGGCAGGAAAGGGAAGGGGGCAGGTGGGCTGAGGGGGGCTGTGATTAGGGTTAGGGTTTTGTGGTAAGGGAGAGAAAGTGGTGGATGACGACTAGGATTTTGGCTCTGATACCATATAAAAATAGAAATAATAGGATAATTTTATTAATGAAGAGAGACTACATATATAGAAGAGGCTAGCCCCCTAAGCAATGTGGAACTAACGTCCATTAACTAATAACTCTAATATAACACTTAACACCACATATAAGCAATGGAAGACGGACGACAGTAAACTGTTCACACAATTGATGAACTCGATACCATCAGTTGAGGAAGCGGTTCAGAACACGAATTCGGTGAAAGAGTTATGGGAGGTCCTAACGACTGTGTTTGTTGGAAAATGCGATTTGGCTCATATCTATGACTCGGCTGTTGTTGGCGTCTACCAAGCTGATCAGGGAAACAAGTCACTTCGTGCCTTTAAGGCCCTAATTGATGAGGTGGATTGTGTATTACCCCTGACGATGGATATTGGCGAGGACTCAACGTCAGCAACTCTATGTCATGGTGTATATTTCCTTACTTCGTTCTGATGCAGACTCTGTAAGGTCTGAGATTATTGCTAGGGCTGAAGTTTCATGTATGATGGAAGCCCATTTTCGTGTCCTACAAAAAGCGAAAGTAGTTGGAAATGATACGAGTGATGCATATGCGGATCGATCTGCATTGGATGCTGCTCGTGGTAAATTTCGTGGGGACGGAGTGGTAGACATGGTGGCCAGAATGCTGGCTGTGATGGTAGACAAGGAAATGGCGGGTGGGATAGAGGACGACTACGGACATGTTTCTAATGTGGTCAACTTGGCCATTTTCTATAGCAGTGTGCCAAAGCTCCTACTGCGAATATTGTATCGGATGCTCATGATAAAGAAGGATGATCCGTGCAGATGACTACAAAGACATGCAGAATTTGCTAAATTCCAAGTTCAGCATCGTGGTAAAGCCTTGTCCACAGTCGGATACTCAGCGACGTGTGTGGTAAAATCAAAACAATGGATGATCAATTCGGGTGTGTCTGATCACATGACAGGCAATGCAGGTATTCTACATAATTATGTATTTGTGGGTCGTGTGACAGATATAATTGTTACGAATCACAATTCACTGGAAGTTCGTAGAAGAAAAAGTACCAGTATTTCTTCCACCATGCCACTCACTTCAATTTTATATACACCTGGAAACCCATTCAGTTTATTATCCATTAGTCAGATAACTCATGACTTATACTACTCGGTGACATTCTTTTCTAATGGTTGTGTTTTTCAGGACTTGAAGATGGGGAAGACTATTGGTAGGAGACATATGGCTGGAGGCTTATATCTGGTTGACTTAAATTCGCTTGTTGTCTATACGGGTGTCCCGAGACTTGTTTGAATTGCACTGTCGCTTAGCCATTCGTCTATCCAAACTCTCCAAAAATTGTGTCATTCGCTAGATTTTCGAGTTTCTCTTAATTGTGAGTCGTGTAGTCTAGCTAAACATCATGATGCACCTTATCCAGTAAGTTTGGATAAATCTGTTTCATCTCCTTTTGAATTAGTCCACTCTGAAATATGGGATCCATATCCTGTTGAATATGTGATAAAATTAAGTATTTTGTGTCCTTTGTTGATGATTACACACGAATCACCTATGTCTATCTAATGAAGAACTGTTCCAAATTATTTGATATATGGTGTAAGTTCTTTGCGGAAATCAAAAGCCAATTTGGGATTTTCTTTAAGTATCTTCGGAGCGACAATGGTCGTGAGTATGTGTCTCGGGCATTCTCTTCTCATCTTTCTAAATATGGGATTATCCACCAAACTTCATGTCCTCATACATCACAACAAAATGGTATGGCAAAACATAAGAATTGTCATCTGTTAGAAACAACTCGAGCACTTATGTTTCATGTCAGTACACCCAGAAAATTTTGATCGGATGTTGTACTTATAACATGTTATCTGATTAATCGTATGTCGTCTCGTGTCTTCGATGGAACGACTCCTTTTTCTAGGTTATATCCAATCGAATGACATTTCCTCTACCTCTCAAAATTTTTGGGTGCTTGTGTTATGGTCGGGATACTCAACCTACGCTTTTAAATTATACCCGAAGACACTCAAGTCTATTTTCCTTGGGTATCCTAAGGATTAAAAAAGGTATCGTCGTTTTTCTCCAACTTTGAAGAGGTATATTATGTCCTGGGATGTTACTTTTGTTGAAACCGAGTTCCCACCACCCCCCTCCAACTAAAGATTTTGTTCCAAATGTTTACCCAGATGAGAACATCCTACTGTATCCAGTTTAAACTCAGCAGCCTCTTGTAAGGGTACCCTCCCCTACCGAGCCAGTCTTACCGTCCAATGGTCCACAAACACCAGCTCAGTCAGAATTGGCATCGCCAGCCTTACCGTCCTACGATCTGCAAACACCAGCTCTATTAGAACAATTATCACCAATGGTGCCCACAGTTGTACCATCTGCGTCATCATCAGAGGAGTCCTCCAGATCTACCGATTCACTATTGTCTGATATACCAACTCACCCCCGTCGTGCATGTCGCGGCCATTCTTTGTATGTTGACAAATAAAAAGGACTCACGAGTCACACTCAGTCCTTGGTGGCTACTATTGATGGGATTCAGATCTCCAATTCCATAAAGGAGGGACTCAAACATCATGGTTGGCGTACCGCTATACAAGAGGAGATGTGGGTGATTCAGGAGAACCATATATAGGACTTTGTGAATTTATCTACTGGTAAGAAGGCGGTAGGTTGCAAATGGGTGTTCACAATCAAGGTGAAACCAGATAGCACCCTTGATCGTCTGAAAGTTCATTTTGTGGCAGAAGGCTATTCTCAGACTTACGGTAAAGATTAGTTTGAGACCTTCTTCCTAGTTTCCAAGATGACCTACATGCGTGCTTATGTCCTTAGCCTTCCGCTATGACTGGCCCTTCAGTTGGATGTGAAAAATACATTTCTCCATGGGAACCTTGAAGAGGAAGTATATGTGGTGCAACCTCTTGGGTTCGTTGCAAGAGAGGGTAAAATATGTCATCTACGAATGGTCCTCTACGGTCTCAAACAATCACCTCGTGCCTAGTTTGGTCGATTTACATGTCGTTACCTAGTTTGGCATGTACTAATCAAAAAAGGATTATTCGGTATTTTATCGACAGACATCAGCCGGACTGATACTACTTGGTGTTTATGTTGATGACATTATGATTACAGGATACGACAATCAGGATATTGTAGGCTGAAAAGTTTTTGGGTGAGCAATTTCAAACCAAAGATATGAGAGCGTTGAAGTATCTCTTAGGCATTAAAGTCACAAGGGAAAATCAATATTTTAATATCTCAGCGAAAATATGTGCTTGATATTCTGACTGAAGCATGAATGATGCAAACTAAGGGAGCAACCTCACCCATGAATCTAGGGATAAAGTCACTCCCAGATGAGGGAATCCTGATCAGTATTGCCGACTGGTTGAAAAACTCAACTACGTGGCAGTTATGACTCGCCAAGACATTTTATTTGTTGTAAGTGTCGCAAGTAAATTTATGGCTTCTTCACGAGTTTCGCATTGGCAGACAGTTCTCAAAATCCTGCGCTATCAAGCCCAGAATACTGGAAAAGGAATTCGGATGGAAAATCAGGAATATACTCATCTTGAACGCTTTACAGATGCCGACTTGGGTGCAACTCTTACGGATAAACAGTCTACATCTAGCTATTCAATATTTATTGCCAGAAACCTAGTGTCATGGAAGAGCAAGAAGCAGAGTGTGATTTCATGATCGAGTTCGAAAGCAGAATACTGAGCTATTGCTTATGGCACAGTAGAGGTTATATCTGCAACATCTTCTAAATGAGCTGGGAGAAGAAGCGGTATCTGAAACAACAGATATGTGGTGTGATAACCAGTCAGGTATCCATATTGCTACCAATCTCATATTCTACGAAAGGACGAAACACAATGAGATCGACATTCACTTCGTTAATGATGGATATCAAAAGGGGGTGATAACATTTCACTACGTGAGAACCGTCGATCCGATAGCTGATATCTTTACGGAGTCTCTTTTAGATCTTTGGGTTCAGTTTCTTTGTAACAAGTTGAGCATGATTGATATATATACTCCAATTTGAGAGAGGGTGTTAAGATATTAAGTACCATTATGCAATATTCCACTAAGTGTGGACATATATGTAAATGTACCATTCATATCTATACATATATATGAGTCCAAACCCTCACTTATTGGTTGAGGGGTTCATAATATTCTACAACTACTAATAGTTACAAGTTGAGATTTACTTTCCTGCTGTTACCCAAGTTCATTGCAAATGTTCCCAGAAGCAGACAAGCCATATGACAAGAACATTCCCAGGCCCTTCTTTCTCTTAGCCTTATTGAAAACCTATTTGATCATTCATTTCCACTTGACAGAACAAATGACAATTATTTCTTAAAACCAATCCTTACTGCCACCCACAAACCAAAGATGACCAGTTCCAAGTGCTAGTAGGCCACCACTTTACCAACCAAATATTTATTCATAATATTGTTATCTAAATCCATTGTTCATTGACACAAGGATAGTTTTTTCCAGATCTTCAAACCCACTAGTAAATTACAACATCCAAAACACTAATAGTCTAGTTTAAAATTGGCTATTAACTAATTCTTCTAATTTAAATGAACCAAATACTTGAAATCCCAATTACTTGAAATCTAATAGTCACTAAACCCAATTTACAAATTCTTCACAAAATCTCATAAATCCCATTCATACTTTCCCTAACCAACATAGGTCATTTACAAAAACAAACAAACAAACAAGCAAACTCAATGACAACGATGAATTGGCGTTAACTCGTAAACATGGAAAACGTAAAACAAATCATCAGATAAAATGGAATATAAAACCAATTAAATATCTATCGGGTAAGGGAACGAAATTTGAGCTACAACACTGGATTAGAAACATACCTACCAACACCACCAACGACTTCATCCTAAACTTTGGCTTAATTTTAATTTGATACCCTCAACTATTTCATTTTTTCAACTTAGATACCTTAAAAAATTATGTACAACTTAATACAATCAACTATTGAATTATTTTAACTTAATACCCAAAACAAAAACAGGACGAAACTACCCCTTCTCCAACCAACAGCCCCCTCTACCTCCACCCCTGCCCCGGCTGCCCTACCCCCCGCTGCCCCCGTCGCCCTCACCTCTTTCTCCGCGCGTAGCAGCGGCAGCAGCAGGGGGGTGGAGAGGCAGCGGGGGGGAGGGGGGTAGCAGGGGCGGGTGGGGGAGGGGGGTAGCAGGGGCGGGTGGGGGAGGGGGCCATGGGTGGGGCTACCGGGAGGGGGTGCAGCGGGGCAAGGGATGAGGGGTAGCTGGGGCAACTGGGTGCAGGGAGAGAGAGATGGACATGGCTATTTTTGTCCTTTTTTCAGAGTATCAAGTTGTAAAAAAAAAAGTCTAAGGTATCAAGTTGAAAAACTAAAATCGTTGGGGTATCAAGTTGAAATTAAGCCCTAAACCTTTTAGGTCAACTATATGAATCTTATTTTCCGACTTGGATCTATCGAGGGTATTTACTCTCTAACACTAGCAAAAACCATCTCCTTATTCACAATCTCCATCCAAGTTTATTCAGCCCTATACATAGTCCATCCTTTGACTAAAAACATATTACTCCTGACCGGTGCATTCATTGCATCTATAGTTCTATGTTGCATGGGTCCAAACTACCTTAGATGATCTTCAATCATCTTATCTTAATAGATGACATCTCTAACCTCCCACGAATATACATTTGTTATGATATTGTCAATGTTTTTGTCGTTCAGCCTTCTTGTTTAATCTACACTCACTTTGTTGAAAATTTTCTTAATTGCCTACATTCCAAATAGTAAACCAACGCCAGTGCTATATTATCCTATAAAGTTTTCTTTTCATTTTCATGGGTATCCTACAATCAAAACATAACACCTCCAGAAGAACTCCTGCACTTCGTTCATCTTGTGTAGTTATGTGAACAACATCCTCTTGCATCACTCAATCATACTAAATAGTTTATCCTAAATAACGAAAAGAATCACTCTTTGGTATCTCTTGGTAAATGGCAATTAATATGGACTAGTAACTCTTTTCTTCTTTCGCTTCCACTAAAACAGAATTGCACTTTTTTCTTTCTTTCTCACCCTACTAATATTAAACCATCTATATCCTTAGACTTCTCTCCTTAATTCTACTTTAGAAGCTCACCCTTCTATTGTAGACATACTTTTCTACATATCTGTACACCGTAGCTGTAGGTTGTAACTCCATCATAAATACGGGTGAGCGTTATTCGATTTTGGACCAAAATTCAAACCGAATCGAACCGAATAAGAGATTAAGTTCGGTTTGAAAAAATTCGGTTCAGTTTCGGTTTGGAAACTACTAAAATTTCTTATTCGGTTTCGGTTTCGGTTACGATTTTGGATTTCTCGGTCCAACGTAAACCGAATAAGACTTGTGCAATTATGTAAATACCCTCAATTCTTTTCTTTACATATGTTGTAATTAAAATATGTATATTTTGAAAGCAACAATTCTATTTATGTGTTTTTGAAACCAAATTTTGGTAATTTAACTACTAGTCTAACTTTGAACGCAAATACAACAGACGTGCATAAAATTTATAAATTTTAATATTTAACCACGAATTCAACTTTGTACCCTACCCATTATACGATAGAAATAGTCCAACCGAACAAACCGAATTGTTATTCAGTTTTGTTCGGTTTCGGTTTTGGCTAGTTTCGGTTAGGTTTCGGTTTCAAATTTTTAGAATTTCGGTTTATTCGGTTTTAACTATTTCGATTCGGGTGAAACAAACGCGCACCCCTAATCATAAACATGTTTCTTTTTTCTCCACAACTCACAACACAATCTCCCCATGGATCTACAATAAGATTTTCTGTATCAAGGGAAAACATGTTTAGGTCTTTCTTTTGGTTCTAATCTCTTCACTAATATTCTTAGAACATAAATATCTTCCCTAGTGCCATAAGCCCAAATTTATTCTCATAAATTATTTCTAAAGCTTTTTCCAATTACTCCCACCCAGAGTTCAACAGTATGGCTCATAATACTCTAAAAAAAAACAAGATAAAAGAGCACAATGTCATGAAAATGTAGTATATGGAAGGAATAAACGAGAACAAGTCAAGCCCATCAAAATTGGTAGGTAGTAAATAAGCAGGCTGGTAAAAGCACTAAAGAAAAAAAAAAAGTGCAAAAAGAGAATACCAGGGATTGGATAAGCTTGGCATTCTTTCCTTGTTCTCTGGTGACGACAACCTGAGGCTCGTCGGAATGAGGAGAGGAAGTAGAAGAGGAGAAGGAGGAGGAGGAGGAGGCTCGGGGCCTCGAGGAAGAACGGAGACGTGT
>JANAVB010037030.1:47500-70782 GCA_029216955.1 Iris pallida
TAACAAGTACAAAAAAATAACACATAGGAGAACTCTATAGATGGTGACATGTCATGAGAATATAATATTAATCATGGCTATAGTTACATGTGATAATAACCGCAGTCTGGTAAGGAACTAACAGTCCTATAACAGCTTGTCTACTGCAGCCCGACGAGACACTAACAATATAGTGGTATAGCCACGGCTAATAAAACACTCTCGCCTAAGGTACTAGAAAGTCAAGTCTATCACGTCTAGTCATGTCCAAGTCAAGTACGGGTTAAGACATACCAAGTAAACATGGTACATGACAACACAACAATATCAGGATCTATATAAGAAAAATAGTGATAACCAGAATAAAGATAATAATTTACATACACGAATAACAAGAAAATGACAGTGATAATGAGAAAATAACAGTAACATGAATCTGAGGAAGTATGTGATCAAATCAGACAAAAAAGTAACAGCAATATAAGAAACACATGTAAATATTTTAAAGTTCGACAATGTGTACTTGCCTAGTAATGGGCCTAGTGTGCTACGATAATCATGATGGCATAAAATTGACTTCGACGTTAAAACTTCACAAGATGGCCTCCGATGATGGCACAGACTGTTCCATCGAGTCCATAACTGTCCAATTTGCTAGGGTTGACACAAGAAAGTCCAGTTTTGCAAGAAAATATGATTAGCCATGATCATCCGTGATAATCAATAGAATTTTTTGGAGAAAATACTTACTATTTAGAAAATATTTACAACACTTGAAAACTCTATTTTATTACCCCCAAAATATTTAGATAAATACATACTTGAAAATAAGTTTTAATTTGGAAATTATCCTTTTTATTAGTTAAAATAATTTTAGAAAAATACTTTAAAAATCTAGGAATATCATTTTTAGAGAAAAACTATAATTTAATTAGGTAGAAAATATTACAATAATATTTAGGTCAAAAGCTTATTTTAAAAACGACGAAAATATAAATATACATTAGCCAAAAATGAAATTTAAACTTTTAAAATTAATTCCTAAAAAAAATTCATGCTATAGATTATCACGTCACCTTTCCGAAACATCAAACGGATTGCAAAACCGAGTTCGGGATCTCTCGAAATCTCAAAAATAGTGCGATGCATCGATTTTCGGACAACTGACACTCAAATAATTTTATAAAAAAATATATTACAAATTTGCTAAAATAAATTATAGATTATCGAAGCTAACCTCAATAAGGTTCAAACAAAATAAAATGTAAAATGGAGTCTGAAGTTGGGAGTTATGGCTCTTCAACGTTGCTACAGCTGTGGCTGATTTTTATGATGAATTTTGAGTATTTTGTAAGAAAAAGAGAGGAATTGTGATAGTTAAAAAAACACCCGTGGTCGGATCTGAGGCCAACATAGGTTGACACGAAGAGGATAGATACTGACACGGTGTACATACAATGGTGGTAAAAAAATTTGTGAAAAAAATTTGTGGAGAAAAACAATGGAAAGGCTCCCCTATAAATAGTGACATAGTGTGGAGGAATCCTAATTAGATAAGGATTATGAACGATTTAAATCCCACTTGATAAATCTCACATTAATTTAAATCTATTTAGAACCATTTCAATAAAATCTAATCCAAATTTAAAACTAGATAAATCTCATATTTAATCTAAAACTATTTAAAATCTACTCCCAATTTAGATTGCATCAAATAAATTTAAAATATCTTTTTATAAATTTAAAATAATTCCAATAATTTAAAATTTTAAAATTAATTCCAAATGACTTTTCTAAAACCAAACATTTACAAAATATACATGAATTTATTTTCATGTACATCGCACGCAAATAGTACAAATTATTTTACAAAATATTACTTTTGAAATTAGTGCTATACTTGTATATCAAATTAAAAGCATTTATATAATAATACAAATAAATTTGGCAAATTCTGGACGACATATTTATACTCGAACAAATATAGAAAATATTAATTTATATTATATCGAAAAAATAATTATTTCTATATTTATAAAAAAAATCTAATAATAAAACTTTTGTATAAAAATAATTAAATACTTCGTATATACGTATTCGTACTCATCATACAAATACCAAAATAAAAATAAAAATATCTACTGTAAAATTTAGGGGGTTACAATATACCCAACTTACAAGAATTTTGTCCTGTAAATTAAGAAATAACTAGGCTACGTAGGGTTGAGAATGTAGATGGATTTTTTTTACGCTAACACGATGGAGATGGAGCGACGTTCTAACAAAAATAGATAATTTTGAATAACTAGAAAAATAAAATCAATGGAATAGTCTAGAAGATGTTCACATACATGGCATCCCTATCAGTGTTTAAATTCGATAACCACTCACATCAATTATGTAAACTCAAAATATGTAATAGTTCCTCAATCATCCATAGTACTTACCAGTCTTCGAAGGTTTAACATATGATACCCCTTAAACGCAAAAGATAACCACCTAATAATGCAATTGGCTTATGGGATCCATATGTAATACTACCTATATATCTATCTTCCTTCAAGTACGAGGGTTTGTCTTTCCGAAATAGGTGAAGAAGTAAGACAATAAAGAGTTCAAGGAGGACGTGATCTGTGAAACCCGTAAAAAATCTGATTTTTATTATTTTTATTATTATAGAATTTTTTGGTAGATTTCTAGTTAAATTAGGTTATTAATATCATTGTTAATATTATTATTCTTATTTATATAGTTTATTATTATTATTATTATTTATATTATCAGTCGGTTAGGAAAAATTACTATTAAATAAATGAATTTTGTTGTGTATTGAACCCAGATCCGAACCCGTTCCTATTTCCGAAATCCGACTCGGAATCAATTCCGAAACCGAGATCGATTTCGTGTATAAATTATAAATTAATATATATTATAAAGGAATGAATTCCTTTTCTCAGCACAACTTCTTAAAACCCACTTAACTCTCTTTAAACTAAATTAAATTCTTTAACTCCTCAACCCTCATTACACGTTCAATTCATTTCTCTCCTCATTTTACTCATTCTAAAACCGTCACATCCACGTCCAACTCTTCCACTCCCCTTATAACTCCTAATCACTACTCCTCTTATAATTCCCCCTACTCCAACAGAGGAGCAACACTCTCTTAACTCTCATCTCTCTCTCTTCAAATTCCCTATCTTTCCAATCCCTCACCAGAACTCTCCCCAAACCCCCAAGCCTTAGCCCATCTCCGGCGATCTCTCCGACAACGCGCGGCCCTCTTCTCGCGGCAGCTCTCCGGCCACCCGAGGTCGCGCCACCCCATGCGCCCCGCGCGCAATTTTCGTCGCCCCCACGCCGGCCAAGCCGACCGCGCCCTCCCCGAGTGGCCGGCCGACCACGGCGGAACCCCGCCCGCCGTCCAGATCCGCCCCGCCCCCCCTTTGCCCTCTGTGCCGTCCAGATCCGCCCGTCGCCGACCCTGACAGCACACTCCAGCGCTGTCTCCGGCATGTGCCCGTGCGCCGCCACCCTCCGGCCGTGCGACTCCCCTCTGGTGCGCCCTTCCAGTGCTGTCTCCGGCGAACCCCGCGCCACTCTACGGCGACCGTTCCCCTTACTGTCCGTCGCTCCCCGCGAGCCCATCCCCCTCTTCGCAGCGTCTCCCTCTTCGGGCCAGCGTGCCCTAGCCTTGGAGTTTATGGCGTCGCATCGACGTTGCTAATTTTCAGCGCTGTGCGGGAACGTCGCTGCTGGATTATTATTTTTCTTTTATTATATCATCTGAGAGCTCTAGCCGAGCATCCCGAGGTATAAATTCTCTGCCCCGTTGCGTTTTATTCGGTAGTCGATGATGATAACGATCCCCGGTTTCCCCTTCGGAAATCCGGTTAGCTACGCTGTAGTTCGGTTAGCTACGTTAGCATTTTGTGATTATTGTCTGCTGAGATTTTATGCTGTTGGTTTTGGTTGCGGAATTTCTGAGTATTTTGGGAAGGTTCTGTTGGTTGGGAAATAATTTCTGTGGTTATATTTTCGGTATAAATGGGTTATTCTTTGGTTGGGACAATTGCAGGATTTTGTTGGCGCATTTTCCAGTTTTGGGTTGTCCCGAAATAGAGGAAATGCTGCCCAATTTTTACAAAACTTTATTTAATTTGATTTCAAATTGGTTTTCGGAAAATGAATTTAAAACTGATTTTCGGGTGACGACCGTACCGGTCTGTGGGCCCTAGCGAAATGCAAACGCACCGGTCCGACCGGGCATTGAGGTATTAGCTGGTTGTGACGATGGACCGAGTCTGAGACTCCAAACTTTTGATTTAAATTATTTTATTTAATATTTAAGTTATTTATTATAGATAATTATTTACTGCACATTTTAATTAGGAACGAAACATTTCCCTCTTATTTTATGTAAAAGAATTGTAAAAGGCATAAGCCTATAACTCTAGGATGATTAGCTGTGCCCCTGTATTGCATAGTGTAGGTTTTACTTTCTTTTCTGGGTGGTTGATGTTGATTCTTTTGGGTGGTTGGATTGGATGCGTAACCGTAGTTAGAACGTAATTATCTCTCGTATAGAATTAATTAAGCATGACCAAGTAAAATAAATGGATAAAATATTAGTAAGATAACTAGTTTATGATTTGTCACTGGAAGAAACTATTTTCATAGATATATTACAAAAGCACAAAGTTCTCCAAAGATAATTTGTTCCTGTTATTATTTTCCCAAATAACCGAATCAACTGGTTTAATCAACGCACATAGCTTGCGACGTAAACGTTAGCTGTAGCTTAATAACAACTTAAAACCTGACTAGGACTTGTTACTAGAGATTGCAATTTGCACACTTAGCTTGGTTATATAGCGGATCTAAGTCGAGTTCTCAACTGTAGGAACTCGAAGGCATACCTGACGTTCCTCCTCGGTACCAACTCATCTCTCCAGTCATTTTTCTGAGGCAAGTATAGTTTGTGTTAGTTTTACAGTTATTTCTATAATCGTTTTACTGCATGTTTAAACCACGATGCAAATACGAAACTCTCTCGGAGAGTACTGATTGTGACTACTGTACTGATTGGGACTGGGGGAATAGAGTAATGATTATGACCAAAGCCAACTGTAACTACTGTAACTGTATTAGCTTACCCCTCTTACACACGGGGATAAGCCATATCGTATCGCTAGGATACTACTGTACATCCCAAGCCGGTCAATTCATTGCCTGTTCAAATCATACTGTTTTACTGCTAAAAACTATTCTTTCTTCAAACTGTTTAAAACTGCATGATTCTATTATTTACTTTAACTGTTTTAAATTAGCATGAATTGTACTTTGCTCCCTCCTGACTGGAGACCCAACATTTTAGGTATCACTGATGAGGCTTTGTACCGTAATATTTCCCGAGGTCCAAACTAGAAGAGGATTTCGAGACTGATGAGCTGTTTGTCTAGAGTTTTCTTTTCTTCTTGATGTATGTAGAAATGGTTTAAGTTGTATCTTTCATTTCATTGTAAAAGTTTAATAAAGTTTTAAATTTTCCGATGTTGAGTTGTGACAAATATAGTATTGTTATATGGTTACCTGCTACTGAACAGCTTACTGCCGCCGTCTCAACAACGGTGCAGGCTGAGCATGATCCGGTTCGACCCCTTTAGTTGGGATCGGGTCGTGACATGTTTTTAGTGGTGGCCCATGCAGGTCTGAACAACAACTTAGGAAAACATATTTAGAAACAATTAGAACACTAGAACATCAATTTGTCACAACATAGGACCGAAATATATTATAAATAAAATTTTTTTTTGATTATAGACTGGTAGGATACCTTGCTTATGTTTGCATCCTAAACCTTCCAGAGAATGACCATTGACAAAGACCAATCCTGCTGGCGATGAGGTGTCATCTCCGGATCATACCCCATCTCCTCAACCAAGTCCAGGGTCTTTTCCCTCGCGGCTGATTGACCGTCCCCATAATGCATCCAGTGAAGTTTTCACTACACTGGCGATTCCTACCTTTTCTTAAACTGAGTTGCATTTCCTTGGTGGAGTATCCATTCTTGTTGCTCCACCAGTACCAGCAAACACCTCCCAAATGGTTGCCCTATTTCAAGAAATCCTGGAGTTCCAGAAAGCTCGAGATGAAGCCCAGCAGAAACAGATGAATATCACGAGAGAAGACATGAAGAACGTTAATGATGTAGCTTTAGCTATCTTAAACCAAGTTGGAGCGGAACCTCGTCCTAGGAGGGATACCCTGAATCTAGAAGATATTTGAGCCCTATTCGGCAGTCATATTATAAGAAGCTATTGGTTTGTGACTACTGTAAAAGGCCTAGTCACCAAGCCAACATTTGTCGTAAGAGATTGGGAAATGTTTGGCATGTGGATCTGCTGAACATCGGGTAAAGGACTGTCCCTTATCTTTCTATCAAACCAGAGTACATATCCCAGCAACACCTGTTAGGCCACAACCTAGGGACTCTCTTCCTATTCAGCAGACCATGCCTCCTACAATAAGACATGATGCAGACTCGAAGATCATAGAAGATGAAGGACCAGATCAATGAACTGAAGGCTTTGGGATTTTATCTGAGACGGAGCTTCACCCTGGGGAGCACCTGTCTTGTTTGTACCCAAGAAGGACGGAACTGTGAGGATGTGCATCGACTACCGGGCGCTGAACAATATCACCATCAAGAACAAGTACCCTCTGCCCGAATCGATGACCCATTTGATCAATTGAACGGAGCCAAGGTGTTTTTCGGAGTTCGACTTAAGATCTGACTACCATCAAATCAAGGTCAGGAAGGAGGACATTCCCAAGACGGCGTTCAAACACCAAGTATGGGTAGTTTTCTTTGGTCATGACGTTGGACTGACAAATACTCCTGCTATGTTCATGAATCTCATGAACAGAGTTTCTCATGAGTATTTGAATCAGTTTATCTTCTCCATAGATAACATTCTGATATATTCGAAGACTGAAGAAGAGCATGAAGAACATCTGAGGAAAGTTCTGGAAACTTTGAAGAAAAAGAAGTTTTATGGTAAGTTATCTGAACGTGGATTTTCTTTGACAAGGTAGACTTTTGGCCATGTTGTCAAAAGAAGAAATTTCGATGGAAGATAGCTGCTATTGAAAAGTGGTATACCCCAAGTTTAATTCGGAAGTTTCTTGAACTTGGCTGGCTACTATCAGAAGTTCGTGAAGGATTTCGCCAAGATTGCTGAGCCGATGACGAAGCTCACTTGGAAGAATGAAGAGTTCATCGGGACGAAAGATTGCCAGGCGGCATTGAGGAGCTGAAGAAGAGACTTACCACTACACCAATCATTGCGCTACCCGCAGGAACCGGTGGTTTTCAATTTACAGTAATGCCTCTGGAAAAGGACTGGGTTGCGTTCTTCAACAACATAGAAAAGTAATTACTTACACATCTAGGCAACTACAGACTCATGAGAAGAATTATCCCACACCTAATTTGGAATTTGCTACAATTATCTTTACTTTGAAGCTATGGAAGCATGATTTTTATGGAAAGGGAGTAAAATATATACGGACTACAAAAGTCTGAAATATTTCTTTACTCAGAAAGAGCTGAATGTTAGACAAAGAAAATGGCTGAAGCTGATGAAGGATTTCGTCATCAACCTGCAGTACCACCCGGGTAGGGCTAATGTGATCACTGATACACTTAGTCGATACTCAGTGGCGATGTTCTTAACCAAGGAGTAGCACCTACTAGAAGACGTCGAGAAGCTTGGACTGGAGGTTATACTACCTGGAGATAGAAGGACGGAGCTGGATGCTGATTCAGTATTGATGAAGTTCGAGGTTGATGGACAAATCAAGAGGACGTAGTTTCAAAACGAGGCACTTTGCAGGCTTAGAGATCAAGTGTTGGCAGGAACACTTGAGGGTTTCTAAATTGATCAGCAGTGGAACTCTGAAGAATGGTACGAGGCTTGCGTATCGGCTGACAACGGAGGACGTTGATGAAAAAATGCACCAGTCGTAGTCGTATGCCATAATTCAGGAGCTAATAAGATGTAGAAATATGCCTCTATGACTGGTGCTATGGAATGAAGAAGGACAATTCCAGGTATGGGATTAGATGTGAATTTGTGAACATGAGGAATTTAGCAAGAGAACAACAAGTTTGTTGCAGCCGCTGGACAATTCGGAGTGGAAGTAGAAGCATATAACAATGAACTTTGAGTAAGGATTCCTTGTTCCCAAGGAGGGAAGGGCACCAATTGGATTATAGTGGACCGACTGACTAATTCAGCACACTTTATTCCCTTCAAGGTTAGTTTATTCACCGAAAAGTTGGCAGCATTGTACGAGAGGCACCCCTACCGGATTTATGGAGTACAAACCGGCGGACAATCAAAGAAGATAATCCAGACGCCTGAAGATATGTTAGATCTTGTGTTTTGGAAATTGGAGGGTCATGGAGAAGATCATTTAAATTGGTAGAGTTTTTACAACAACTACCAAGTTAGCATCGTCAATCAGTGGAGTTTGAAGAAGGTGATAGCATCTTTTGTGAGATTTTATCCTACCAGAGGAACGATCAGTGTTAACAGAGCAGGAAAGTTGAGCCAGGTACATCAGGCCATTGAAGTTTTAAGACGAGTTGGAAGTAGCGTACCGGTTAGCTCTATCAGCTAATCTTGAGAGTGTGCAACGTCTTTACGTATCACAGCTCAGACGCTACATTCCGGATCCAAGTCCCATATTGGATAATTCAGAGCTGAAGATTGGACTCAACCTTTCAGAGCCAGAGAAACCAGTTGCAAGTGTAGTCAGAGGTGAAGAGAAGATCAGAATTTGAGCCATCACATAATTCTTTTTTTTTCCCGTCCTAAACTTGACTGCCGCTGCTAAGTTAGCCTAGTTTTGCAAGATCTTTTGTCAAGCTTGATCATGACGGTATTTTATTGGGTGCACCCACTAAAATATTGTCTAATCAGGACCGGTGCATGAATGGTCTGATCAACCTCGTGTACTTTGGTTCGCTTTTGTATTTTCTACATGGATGATATCATAAATGAAACTTGTCCCTAAACCGTCTCATCCACGACTGCTTTGGAAATTCTTATTGTTGGACCTGAGTTACGAGTGTAGTACCCGTACCTGTTTGATTCTCCTACCCTGTCTTTAATTTCGAGGACGAAATTTTCTAAGGGGAAAGGTTGTAAAACCCATAAAAAATCTGATTTTATTATTTTTATTATTATAGAATTTTTCGGTAGATTTCTAGTTAAATTAGGTTATTAATATCATTCTTATATTTTCTTTTTTATATAGTTTATTATTATTATTATTTTATTATTATTATATTATCAGTCGGTTAGGAAAAATTACTATTAAATAAATGAATTTTGTTGTGTATGAACCCAGATCCGAACCCGTTCCTATTTTTGAAATCCGACTCGGAATCAATTCCGAAACCGAGATCGATTTCGTGTATAAATTATAAATATATATTATAAAGGAATGAATTTTTCTCAGCACAACTTCTTAAAACCCACTTAACTCTCTTTAAACTAAATTAAATTCTTTAACTCCTCAACCCTCATTACACGTTCAATTCATTTCTCTCCTCATTTTACTCATTCTAAAACCGTCACATCCACGTCCAACTCTTCCACTCCCTTACAACTCCCAATCACTACTCCTCTTATAATTCCCCCTACTCCAACAGAGGAGCAACACTCTTAATCTCATCTCTCTCTCTTCAAATTCTCTATCTTCCCAATCCTTCACCAGAACTCTCCCAAACCCCCAAGCCCTAGCCCATCTCCGGCGATCTCTCCGACAACGCGCGGCCCTCTTCTCGTGGCAGCTCTCCGGCCACTCGAGGTCGCGCCACCCCGCGTGCCCCGCGCGTGATTTCCGTCGCCCCACGCCGGCCAAGCCGACCGCGCCCTCCCCGAGCGGCTGGCCGACCACGGCGGAACCCCGCCCGCCGTCCAGATCTGCCCCGCGCCCCCTTTGCCCTCTGCGCCGTCCAGATCCGCCCGTCGCCGACCCTGACAGCGCACTCCAGCGCTGTCTCCGGCGTGTGCCCGTGCGCCGCCACCCTCCGGCCGCGCGACTCCCCTCTGGCGCGCCCTTCCAGCGCTGTCTCCGGCGAACCCCGCGCCACTCTACGATGACCGTTCCCCTTGCTGTCCGTCGCTTCCCGCGAGCCCGTCCCCCTCTTCGCAGCGTCTCCCTCTTCGGGCCAGCGTGCCCTAGCCTTGGAGTTTACAGCGTCGCATCGACGTTGCTGATTTTCAGTGCTGTGCGGGAACGTCGCTGCTGGATTATTATTATTTTTCTTTTATTATATCATCTGAGAGCTCTAGCCGAGCATCCCGAGGTATAAATTCTCTGCCCCGTTGTGTTTTATTCGGTAGTCGATGATGATAACGGTCCCCGATTTCCCCTTCGGAAATCCGGTTAGCTACGCTGTAGTTCGGTTAGCTACGTTAGCATTTGTGATTATTGTCTGCTGAGATTTTATGCTGTTGGTTTTGGTTGCGGAATTTTTGAGTATTTCGGGAAGGTTCTGTTGGTTGGGTTCTGTGGTTATATTTTCGGTATAAATAGGTTATTTCTTTGGTTGGGACAATTGCAGGATTTTGTTGGCACATTTTCCAGTTTTGGGTTGTCCCGAAATAGAGGAAATGCTGCCCAAATTTTTACAAAACTTATTTATTTTGATTTCAAATTGGTTTTCGGAAAATGAATTTAAAACTGATTTTCGGGCGACGACCGTACCGGTCTGTGGGCCCTAGCGAAATGCAAACGCACCGGTCCGACCGGGCGTTGAGGTATTAGCTGGTTGTGACGATGGACCGAGTCTGAGACTCCAAACTTTTGATTTAAATTATTTTATTTAATGTTTAAGTTATTTATTATAGATAATTATTTACTGTACATTTTAATTAGGAACGAAACATTTCCCTCTTATTTTATGTAAAAGAATTATAAAGGCATAAGCCTATAACTCTAGGATGATTAGCTGTGCCCCTGTATTGCATAGTGTAGGTTTTACTTTCTTTTCTGGGTGGTTGATGTTGATTCTTTTGGGTGGTTGGATTGGATGCGTAACCGTAGTTAGAACGTAATTATCTCTCGTATAGAATTAATTAAGAATGACCAAGTAAAATAAATGGATAAAATATTAGTAAGATAACTAGTTTATGATTTGTCACTGGAAGAAACTATTTTCATAGATATATTACAAAAGCACAAAGTTCTCCAAAGATAATTTATTCCTGTTATTATTTTCCCAAATAACCGAATCAACTGGTTTAATCAACGCACATAGCTTGCGACGTAAACGTTAGCTGTAGCTTAATAACAACTTAAAACCTGACTAGGACTTGTTACTAGAGATTGCAATTAGCACACTTAGCTTGGTTATATAGCGAATCTAAGTCGAGTTCTCAACTGTAGGAACTCGAAGGCATACCTGACGTTCCTCCTCGGTACCAACTCATCTCTCCAGTCATTTTCCTGAGGCAAGTATAGTTTGTGTTAGTTTTACAGTTATTTCTATAATCGTTTTACTGCATGTTTAAACCACGATGCAAACACGAAACTCTCTCGGAGAGTACTGATTGTGACTACTGTACTGATTGGGACTGGAGAAATAGAGTAATGATTATGACCAAAGCCAACTGTAACTACTGTAACTGTATTAGCTTACCCCTCTTACACACGAGAATAAGCCATATCGTATCGCTAGGATACTACTGTACATCCCAAGCCGGTCATAATTCATTGCCTGTTCAAATCACACTGTTTTACTGCTGAAAACTATTCTTTCTTCAAACTGTTTAAAACTGCATGATTCTATTATTTACTTTGTTTTAAATTAGCATGAATTGTACTTTGCTCCCTCCTGACTGGAGACCCAACATTTTAGGTATCACTGATGAGAGGCTTTGTACCGTAATATTTCCCGAGGTCCAAACTAGAAGACGAGGATTTCGAGACTGATGAGCTGTTTGCCTAGAGTTTTTTTTTCTTCTTGATGTATGTAGAAAATGGTTTAAGTTGTATCTTTCATTTCATTGTAAAAGTTTAATAAAGTTTAAAATTTTTCGATGTTGAGTTGTGACAAATATAGTGTGTTATATGGTTACCTGCTACTGAACAGCTTACTGCCGCCGTCTCAACAACGGTGCAGGCTGGGCATGATCCGGTTCGACCCTTTTAGTTGGGATCGGGTCGTGACATGATCAAATACAAATGCGGGGTTCAAAGGTGATTGAATAGTTAGAAAGAGAGTTGTCAAGGTAGTCGCGAATGAGATCCTATTTTGGTATATTCCTATTTGCAGGCTCGTATCAGTATAATTATATAACCAATATGATATGCTCGGACATGTCTAGAGGGCAAGTATAGGTCTAAGAAGCTAAGTCAACTATATCTCAATCCACGTACAATAGTTATATGAATAGCGAACCGAGCGCACTATGGCTAATCATACCATAATACGCCGATTCTAATTAGACAATATGTTAGTGGGCGTCTCCAACAGAACATATGTCCTAAACAAACTCGATAAATAATAAGCTTACGAAACTAGGCTATGATAGCAGCATCAATCAAGATAGTCCAAAAATATATGTACGATAGATTATGATTGAAGAAAGCATAAGTAGTTCAAGTTCATCCAAATCTAAGACTCGTTCGGTGTTTGTGCCTCTACAATTGTCCTACTACCTTATTGTCTAAGGCTTTGGTGGGGTATAGTGTAAAACTCCTAAATTTCTACTATATTTTTTAATATAAATTAGTACTGATTTTTTTACTTGTATTTGTACGTCGCATAGTCGTATTGTACGCACGAACTTGCGTTTTTCATATTTGCTCGTCAAGTGCGAATATGTGCGAGCATACATATTTTTAGAAAAATATTTTCTATTTTTATAGTTTCAAAATAATATATAATAATTATTTTTAGCTATCGTACCAAAATTTCCAAGTTTATTATTTTATTTATAACAAGGCTTTTATTTATACAATTGTAATAATAAATATTATTCTAATAGAATGCTATACTAGAAAAGTATATTTATGTAAATATTATTTGTGCATACGTATTATTTTGTAATTATTTATCAGTTTATTTTAAATAATAGTGTAATTTTTGAAATTAATATTATAGCAATTTTTGAATTATAAAAAGTTAATTTTTCAAACTAATTATTTTGAATAAATCGGATGAGGAAATTATTAAATAAATTTTATATGTAGTCATTATTTGGTATTATCTACAATTTAAATTTAAATGTAGATTGAACCCAAATTTGGATTTAAATAAATAACTATCTATTTGGGTCCAATCCTTATCCAATTAGGATTTTCCTCAACCCTATAAATAGGGGAGCCTCCATATTGTTTTCCTCCATAATTATTCCACAAATTTCCACCACAAGCATGAGTGCATCGTGTCGGTGCCCAATCTTTTCCGTGTCAGCCGTGACGGCTTCGGGTCTGACCCGGGTGTCTTTCTAATATGTTCATCTTTACAGTTACATCTTCTTTCCCGTGTCCGACACTCCAGACACATCCAACCCAACACAAAACTGACAACCGTAACTCTAGCCTATCTGCCGCCTTCTCCATACCGTCTTCCTACACAGCCGGATCCCAACCCTGGCCTCGCCGTCCTGTGTCCAAATCGACCACAGTATCATTGTCACCACCCCCACGACCAATATCGTCGCCACTGTCCCTAAACTCCTCTACCTCTGTCACCATGCCACCTTCGTATCCGCACCGCCTCACCCAAAACCATCAGGACAGCCCCTGCCGTACTGGTGCACGACCAGCCATGTCACCACCCTGAACAAAATACCCCATCAATAATACTAAAACCTCATCGTCTCCTCTTCCTCCCCTGCCATGCTCGACAACGGCGTCGTCCACATCACGACGACTGCTGGCACCCGACCTCCAGACCATCCCCATTACCACATCTAATGCACCACCGCTACCCTTTTTGCCAAGCAACACCATCCCCAAAACCTAACCACCACAACCACCGTGCCTTCCTGACCAGCACACAACACCGCTGACGACTTTGCCAAATCCACCCTCATCCCAGAGAAAAAAATGAGAAAGAAACGGGAACAACCAACCCTTCACCTGCCCGCGGCCGCGGCGTTGAGCTCCCCGCCTCCGCTGCGCTGAGAAACCCCTCCTCCGGACGATCGCCGTTTGGCAGCATCAGTGTCGCGGCCGTCCCCATCTCCTACATAGAGATTCGATCGACCAGTGCGCAAGTGTCCATGCTCAGCGAACCAACCACCGAGCGCCACCGCGGGATGCGACCTCTGCGGGAGCGTCCAGCCGCTCGTCGTGGCCGAAGCCTCCGACCCCTCGACCTTCAGCTCCGACGAGCTCTGGTAAACCCTTTCCTCAATCCTTCCTCTCTGTCTCTCATCCCCCTTCAGCTTCCACTCTTCCTCTCTCCCTTTCTTCTTAAAACCGTATTGTTGTCGAAGCACAGCTGTTACAGCTGGTTATTATTTGTATTTTATTATTATTATCGTATTTTCATTTTTCTGTCGTTTAATAGTATACTTCTATAAGAATATGATAAATGTTTCCATATCTTCCTTTTTAAATCTATACATAATATCTATGTTTGGTATATGTAGGTGTGATCATGTATGGGTCCAAAATATAGGAATATGATATATGTTTCGTAAAATTTCTTTGACCAAATTTAATTAGGGATTTATAAATGATTATTATAGTATTTCAACTTTATATATATATAGATATATATATATAATATATATATATATATATATATATATACATTATATATATATATATATATATATATATATATATATATAGTTTTGACTTAAATATTTAGACTTCAAACCCTAAATATTTTATTTTTATATTTACCTAGAAATATTTGAACACGTAAAATATAGGTTATAAATTATGAAATAAACTCCTCTGTATTTTAATCTTTATCTAAAAATTTTTATAGATTTTACCTAAACTCCTATCTTAACAATCGTAGAGTCTTACTAAAATCTATTTTTTTATAATTTGTTTGTATTGATCAGAAAATTTATTTTACTAATAAATATAGTTTTCAAAGGTTAAAATAGTTTATAGAATAGCATATATTATATCTGAAATTCTTCGATCCATGACAAATCTCCCTTTTTCTATTCCCTCGCCAATCCCGTACTCCCTCCTGTCCACCCTAACTAATTTGACCCTTCTGGACCCAATAGAACTGTCCGTGCCACCATCAGAGGTCACCTTGTGTAGTTGTTACCCGAAGTCGTAGTTCGTGCCACATTGATCATTGCAGTACACCAGGCGTCCTACCAGGCAAGATACCTTGCCATTTGTTGTTTATTTATTTAGCTCATAATTCTTGCATTATTTATTATTTTCTTTATGCAAATAAACTGTGATACATGGCATAACTTGTTAGAACTTACTGTTCAGTTATATTTCCTTCTATGTATTATATATTTCTTACACATTAAACCTAGATTTAAGGGACCACCCTTTGTGTGTTGCATTCATAGGCCTTGACACATTTTATCATAGAGTTGAGAGTCGCATATAGAACTCGGACATGCGTGACTGGCTGGCCACCGGTACGTATAAGCTGTGCGATAGGAATAACCGCTAATAGAGGTTGCATGCTTAGTTTGACTTAGCGGTTAATAGAGGTTTTGTGTTGTAGATACAACATAGTAGGCATTGGGCGGGGAGGACAATATTATTATATGGGCTACTATGCACTTTCCATTTGTAACCCGTGAGCTCCGCCGGAGACGCGGGTGAGATTACCTATGATTACTGACGGCCACTGACGTTCTGCGGAACGTTATGCTCTTATTGATTGGGCCTCTGGTGTCCCAAAGGGGGACCATGCCGATCCCATTTTAGTCAGGGCCCATGCGTTGAAGGATGTTCTTAAAACTGCATCCACTTAGATTGGTTAGGCACCCTTATCCGTTATGTATGAGTACTTTTGGTTTGGGTACTTGTATCTGATCACAGCTTGGAACAATAACTTGTAGCGGACTAGTTTGTCACATCTTGTCCTTGTTTGGTTATAGGCGTGGCTTACTACTCCGATGAGAAGATATTGAACCTTGTTGTGGTCCGGATATCATATTAGATTCGTGACTTAGAAAGATACTTCATCGTAGATTAGTGTGCCATCTCCTGTCCTTGTTTGGTTGGGGGGATGGTACGCTAATCCAAATGGTGAAGTATTGGACCATGTTATGATTCGATTTTTATTATTATTGAGCAGTTATATTTAGTTTACATGGCGTGATATTATGTATCTTGTTACGTCCCTCTGAGGACCTGGTTATCTCTCCAGGTATGTGCTATTGTCTTTTGCAGGTATTCTAGCCGAAGTCGTGATTTTTATTCCCTTCGAAGATGACGTGTCTTGAATTTTTTTGCTACTCTCGAGAATCATTTTATTTTCCATGTATTTCTTCCTTACTTGTTGGTAGTGGATTTGTCTCCGCCCAACTACATGTACCAATGACAATTCATAGTTGATTATATGATATCTTTTATTCTTTATTTTGTGGATAAGATTAGTTAGCCTTGGTTTTACTGCATTTACAGCTTATATACATACGAGGATTCCATATATTGGAGCATACTTTGTATATATACAGCTGGCATGTCTACATTCCTAGTCCTACGTATTTTGGGACTGGGGCGTTACATATAGACCTTCAAACTCTATAGTCTAGGTAAACCTTTCCTACACTAGCAAATATGTAGCGTCATTCAACTATATTTCATCAATGGGTCATAAGGACATTGGGATGCTAGATGGGGATGCTACCCAACTTACAAGAATTCAACTAATAGTATAATTGAATAATGGAACATATATACCTAGTACGAGTCATCTTTCTAACCTTATTAAGCACAAGAGATAAGATTCACGGTAGAAAAGGAATCAAGCAAGATGCAATTCATTGCAATCAAACGAGAGTTTGAAAATGAAATCAAGGAAGGAGATCAAGTATGTGGATGAGATCCTAAACTCTAATCCTATATGCAGGCTTGCTTGGTATAGTCATGTAACCAAATAATTTATTTGTAATGCCTGTTGTTCGTATTACGTATTCTGGAATACGTATACGTATTTATCTTGCATTGCATGTCTCCTTGCCCGGTTTATTGGGTATTTCATTGTTGGTTCATCTTGGTTCGGTTCGGCTTGTGTTGGTGTAAACCCCTAAATTTCTACTCTTTTTTTATATTAAATTTGGTACTGATTTAAAATTTTTGTATTTTACGTCGCATAGTCGTATTGTACGTCACGCACAAATTTTGATTTTCGAAATTGCTCGACGAGTGCAAATATGTACGAGCGTACATATTTCTTTTAAAAATATTTTTTCTATTTGTATTGTTTCAAAATAATATATATAATTATTTTTAGCTATCGTATCAAAATTTTCAAGTTTATAAATTTATTTATAAAAAGTCTTTGGTTTATACAGTTATTAATAGTAATTAATATTCTTTGTACATACATATTATTTCACAAATATTTTAATAGTTTATTTTTATAATATTATTATTTTTGAAATTAATATTATAGGTATTTTGGAAAATATATTTTGAATTATTATGGCGATTCAAATCTTGATTTGATTCTATGAATTTATTTAAATAGTTAAAATAATATCTATATTTTAAAATTTGATTTACCTTATCTAATTTTAAGCTAAAGGTTGGAATTTAATTGGATTTGGATTTAGATTGGATTTGGATTTGGATTTGATTGGTTTTAAATTTAATTGTAGCAAATTATCTATTAATGATTTAACTAAATCCTAATCCTTATCCAACTGGGAATTCCCACCTCCTATATAAGGAGAGGTACTCGTCCATATTTCTACCATCCATAAATTCCTCCAAAATTATTTCTCCACATCAGTGCGTGTACCGTGTCCGTGTCCACTACCGCTTTCCATTGTTTTTCCTTTTACATTTACATCTCTCGTGTCCGACACACCAGTCTCTTTTTTCAGCCACAGACCCATCCATCGTGTCTGAACCCCGGACATGTCATCCCCAAAAACAAAACAAACACCTAACCCTAAATTTTCCCGGCCGTGCCTCTATGGCTGGCCACCTTATTGGCCCTGTCCCGTGAACACCAGCTGCCCCGACCACTACCAGCATCACCCCGACCATTCACATATTCCCTGCACCTTCACCCTTCACCACCGCCATCCTCCGGCCGTTATCCCGGCCAATTCCCGAACAACCACCGAGTACCACACCCTCAATCCAAACCCAACCACAACCAAAACGAAAGGAAAGGGGAAGACCCTGAACTCACCAAACCGACCGTCCCGGAGCGAGACGCGTCGACTCCGTCGTCGTAAGTAGCCACCCATGCGTGCGCAGCTCCGCCGCGTATGCAGCGCCTCCGCGGCTCCTCCGCATTGCAGCGTTCCCTCGAGCTTTCGCCTACTTCTCCACGCGGATCCGCCCTACCCCTCCGCCGCGGTCGACGCTCCCCCGTGCCCGATGCGCCGCGCTCCCCGCCCGACTCCTCACGACCCCAGCCCCGATTCTCTCCGCCTCCTTCGATGATCCTCCGCGTCGCCTCGCGGCCGGCCGCGCTTGCGCGCTCGTCCGCCGACGACCCCCGACCAGCACCCCGACCTTAACCCCCTTTTTCCTCCTCCTAAACCCTCTCCGCCGTGCCCTTGCCGACCCGAGCGCCGACGTCAGCCACGGCCGCCTCCTCTCCGCCCTTCCTCTCCTCTTCTAACCGCGTCCCCAAATCCTCCGGATGACCGAAAACCCCCTCTGCCGCCTCGCCTCCGCCCCACCTCTGTCCACCGCCGCGCTCTACCTCCCGTTCTCCTCCTCTCCACCCGTCCGCCGCCGACCCCTTCTGTAAGCCTCCGCCACTCCCAACTCAGAGCTCTCTCTCTCTCAATAAATTTTCTTTACTGTTCTTTTAGGATTATTAATAACCTCTCTCTCTCCATAAGTATGGGCTCCTCTCATCAGAACCGATAAGAGAAAGAGTTGTTTTATTTTACTTTATTTTATAAATGCTATTATAAGTATAAGTACAGTAGTACACTATTATTTACATTATCTATACTTTACACCAACTATTAATATCATTAGTATCATTAGGGTTGCTATTCATTAATATATCATACAAATATCTATAATTATTATTTCTAAATTATATTTTATTATTGATAATATGTATTTACATATGTATTCAAATTATTTAGTAACAAAAATATATGGTTTGGGCTTGGGCCAACACTGATTTTCAAATTGGATGTTTTGCCAGCAATATAAGTAGTTTTCATAACAAGTGTATTATTTAATTTATACATAATTCCTAAAATGCTTATTATGATACAAATACAGATATTTCGACTGTAATATTTGTATATAATTAAAAAAGGATTTATAGAATATTGTTTTAAATATTATAATTAAATTTGTATGATTTCAAAATATTTAATTAAAATTTTGATTGGTAAAATCATAGATTTATTTAAACTCAATATTTTCTTCGAATATCAAATCTTGACCGTAGTTAGTCATTCTTCCTATTGCCTTGCGAATTATGGACTACTCTATATCGTCCCTAGTTAATTTGACTATTCATGACTCAATGACATGGTTCGTACTATCACTTGAGGTCACCTTGCATAGTTGTTGCACCGAAGTCGCAGTTCGTGCCACCTTGATCATCGCAGCACACCAGGCGTCCTACCAGGCAAGACACCTTGCCTTCACTGTTTAATTCTTGCTCAATATCATGCATGTTTAATGTTGTTCTTTTAAACCATATGTAGTTTCAAATTATTATTTTAGTTTTCTTTATGCATTTGGCCTAGAGTTAAGGGACACCTTTGTTTGTGCCGCATTCATTGGCCGACACCTGTGTACCACGATGTCACGTGTCTCATATAGATTCGGACTTGCGTACGACCGTACATCGGTGCGTATAGGACGAGCGTTAGGGGATAACTGCTAATATAATGCCTAGAAGACTTAGCGGTTATTAGGAATATCGTGGTATGGATTCAGCACGAGTAGTGCATGGGGAGGGTGAAGACAGTTATTAGGCGTAGGGGCTTTCACACCTTTACCTTCGTCTAGCTGTCATTTGTGACTCAGTCGAGAGCTAGTGGCCGTGCTTTATTTATTTTTCTAGATGCCACTAGTGCCTCGGTTGAAACAAATTGTGCCGTGCATTTACCTTCGTCTAGCTGCCGTTAGTGACTCACCCAAGAGCTAGTGGCCATGCATTTATTTTTCTCTAGATGCCCCTTAGTTCTCACTCGAGTGCTAATGGGTCGTGCATTTACTTTTTCTAGACGCCACTAGTGCCTTGGTTGAAACGCTAACGCGCCGTGTTTCTAGTCTCGAGAGCCCTTGTGTGGAACGTTGTCTTCAAATTGCATTTTCACATAAAATGGTTAAGGACCTTATTTGTGTAGTCGCATATACTTTCTGTTGAGCTTTATTTATTCAGTTATCGGCATGATATTATGTGTCTTGTTACGTCTCTCTGAGGACCTGGTTATCTCGTCAGGTGTGTGCTCTTGTCTTTCGCAGGTGTTCTAGCTCTAGCCGTGATCATCGCTATTTCTTCGAGGATGATTACACTTGGATCGTTTTCGCTTCGCTCGTAAAACTCATTTCTTTTCCATGTATTTCTTTCCTTACATGTTGGTAGTGGATTTGTCTCCTCCCAACATATTGTATCAAGACAATTCATAATTATTATTTGAAATCTTTTATTCTTTTATTTTGTGTGGATAGGATTAGTTATGGTTTTACTGCATTTACAGCTTATGTATCCATACGAGGCCTATGTACTTCGTATGAATACAGCTGGCATGTCTACGTTCCTAGTCCTACGTATTTTGGGACTGGGGCGTTACATATTTTGGGTGGCCCATGCAGGTCAAGATAAATTGTTTGGTTACTTTATCGTACCAAGCAAGCCTGCGTATAGGATTAGAAGTCTAGGATCTCATCCACATACTGACTTCCTTCCTCGATTCTATATTGAACAATCGTTCGACTCATCGACTGCATCTTGCTGATTCCTTCTATCATTATCCTTATCTTTCCTTCGTGCTTGCTAGAGATTGACCCTAGTAGTTAGATGTCCCAAACACCCTTAGCTTAATTCTTTTAAGTTGGGTAGAATACCCCACGGTCGACACACCTTGACCGCTAAAGAGAATACAAATAGTATTATCTAGATATAGAGACTAGAAGAGTTTAACCCACTTGGTCAACCAAACCTTGGTCGATAAAACCGTAGAATGATAGTATATGAATAAACAAGACTTAGGTTCTCATGACTCTTAGACTATTCATATTGGTTCTTATTTCATCTACCCTCGTGCCTATGTTTTACTATTAGACTAATGATGCTAATATAGCCTAGTATTTGCAAGCTAATTCTTTATCAAGCTTGATCAAGGCATATGCTATTGAGCGGCCGCTCACTAACATATTGTCTAGTCAGAACGGTGCATGATGGTCTGATCAACCGAATGCACTTGGTTCGCCTTTTCATATATCAATCTACGTGGATGGGATGTAGTTGAACTTTTCCTTAGAATTCCATCCACGACTGCCTTGACGATTCTTTTGAAATCTATACGGCCGCCTTTGAACCATGTAATCGTAATCGATAAATATCGTCCTTGCACTCCTTATTGCTTTCGCCTTCAACCATCTTAGAAGGACAAGGCGTGTGCTAGAACTTCCTCTAGCTTTCCTATAACTATGACCATCACCACTCAAATATTGTTACGTCTTCATCCTAAACTCCTCGTCCTCCTTCTCGACCCTATATTTTCTACCATGACCTCATTCACTACACGACCATACCGTGTTATTTTTATGACCTAGATCGCAACTTCTTACGACATAATTTGTTGAGCCTTATAATTGATTGTTTCCCACCGATACCCCTTGTGTCTTTTTACCCCCTACTAATTCTTAATTTCGAGGACGAAATTCTTTAAGTTGGGTAGGATGTAAAACCCTAAATTTTACTACTTCTTTTTTTTTATTAAATTTGGTATGATTAAAAATTTTGTATTTTACGTCGCATAGTCGTTGTACGTCACGCGCAAATTTTGATTTCGAAATTGCTCGAGGGTGCGAATATGTGCGAGCGTACATATTTCTTTTAAAATATTTTTTCTATTTGTATTGTTTCAAATAATATATATATATTATTTTTTTAATTATTTTTAGCTATTAAACTAGAATAATTCAGTAGTCATGAAGAGATTTTCCAGCTACATGCAATCCGTTATCTGGGCGCACTAAGTGGACTTGTAGCCTACCGACGAGTATGGCACATTTCCAGCACTGTCATGTGTTGCATCCTTCATAAACGGACATTCGACCTGGATAACGGATGGTCAGCAGGGCTTGTGGCTGTTGGGATAATCTCATTGCATCTTGCTAGTAACTAGGCCTGTGATAACCCTAGTTAGTTAAAGTATCAAGCCGTACTCTTGATTGGCCGTGATTGATGGATGGAGTTATTCTAGCTTACTTATCTGATCCTGTGCAAGATTGTGACATGACATGATTATTGATGCTTGCCTTAACAATAACGATCGGGGGTCCAGTTCTGTTCAGGCAAAGGGTTACAACCCGGTTCTTGTTTGGTTAAGGGTTGTACCTGGCTCCCGGAACAGTTTTGTGTCCTCTCTTCGTTTTGTCTTATTCAACCCATGCCATGTTCGTCATGTTTTACCTTACCTTAATACCATAATTATTTATACTGGCCTTAGCAATAAAGATCAGGGGTCCAGTTCTGTTCAGGCGAAGGATTACAACCCCGGTCCTTGTTGGTTTAAGGGTTGTAACCTGGCTCCCGGAGCAGTTCTGTGTCCTCTCTCGTTTATTGTCTTATTTCAACCCATGCCATGTTCATCATGTTTTACCTTACCTTAATACCATGATTATTATACTGGCCTTAGCATAAAGATCAGGGGTCAGTTCTGTTCAGGCGAAGGGTTACAACCCCGGTCCTTGTTTGGTTTAAGGGTTGTAACCTGGCTCCCGGAGCAGTTCTGTGTCTCTCTCGTTTATTGTCTTTACTGTACGAATAGTATTTGAGACGAGTTTCTATTCAGGTGAAGGGCTGCAACCCCGGTCCTTGTTTGGTTTAAGGGTTGTGACTGGCTACTTGAATGGTTTTTTCATACTCAGTTTACTATTGT
>JANAVB010037031.1:5000-67500 GCA_029216955.1 Iris pallida
TCGAAGAAATTCTCAAGAACACTAGGTCACCAACCTATCACAAAATACAATCTTAAAACTTAATCCATAACAAACAATCCTAATCAGACACGAACACTAGGAATCTAAACTATACCTCAAACTCCAAAGGTCTCCAGTGGCTATCGGCCTAATGCCGCTGTCTTTTATGCACCACCCGAACTATATTACTGATAATCTTGACCTTCTCAGCAGCATCAACAATCATCTCTTGGCTAAGCAAAACTCTCTCGCCAACATCATCCCAAGACAAGGGAGTACGGCACCTCCATCCGTATAAAGCCTCAAATGGTGACATCTCTATACTGTCTTGGTAGCTATTATTGTAAGCAAACTCTACCAAGTAGAGATGGTCCTTCCAAGATCCTCCAAAATCTAGAACATAGGTACAAAGCATATCCTTGAGAGTATGATTAGTCCTCTTCGACTGCCCATCTGTCTGGGATGATACGCTGTACTAAACTTGAGCTGGGTGTCCAAGCTAGCCTATAAACTCCTCCAGAAGTGAGAAGTGAAACGACTATCCCGATCTGAGACTATGCTCACCAGAACTCCGTGCAATCTGACTATCTGCCGCACGTACATCTCTACCAACCTCTCCGTAGACAAATCCACCTTGAAAGGCAAGAAGTAGGTCGATTTGGTCAATCTATCAACGATGACCCATATCGCGTCTTTCCTTCCTGGAGATCGTGGAAGTCCAGACACAAAATCCATAGTGATGTGCTCCCACTTTCATTCTGGAATAGATAGTGGCTGTAGCAGACCACCTGGCCTTTGCCTCTAAGCTTTCATCTGCTGGCACACCAAGCATCTAGATATAAACTGAGCCACCTCCTGCTTCATGCCATACCACTATACGAGCTGTCTTAGATCTCTATATATCTTGTTGGCACTAGGATGCATGGAGTACTGAGGACAGTGCACCTCCTGAAGAACCTCGTTCTAAAGCTCTTTACTCGGCACGCATAGTCTGGAATCGTGGCTCAATGACCCAATCTCGACGATAGAGAAATCATCCAATAACCCTACCTGCACCTGCTCCCTGATGCTCCTCAGAGTCACATCATCAAACTGTACGGCTCCGATCGTATCCATCAGCTGAGACTGGATCTGCCAAAACCCCACATCTGCTCTTTAATTCCAGGAACTATAACCTCAATGCCTAAACTCTCCAAATCTGCCAAAAGGTGACTGTCCATCATCAATCATATGGCTACAGGATACCTGCTCAAAGCATCGACAACCATGTTGGCCTTCCCTTAATGATACTATAAGGATATATCAAAATCCTTCGTCAGCTCTAACCACCGCCTCTATCTCATATTCAGCTACTTCTGTGTAAATACGTACTTCAAGCTCTTATGGTCAGAGAAAATTATTACATGTTCTCCGTACAGATAGCGTCTCTACACCTTCAGAGAAAAAATGACCGATGCTAACTCCAAATCATGAGTCGAATAGTTCTTCTCATGAGGACATAACTGCCTGGATGCATAGGCAATCATCTTCCAATGCTGCTGAAGAACGCAACCTAATCCTTTTCCCGAAGCATCACTGTAGATTGTGAATCCTCCGGACCCTGATGGCAACATCAGAATAGGAGCCAATGTTAACCTCTTCTTCAGCTCCTCGAAGACGGCCTGACACTTCTCAGTCCAAACAAACTCCATATCCTTTATGGTTAGTTGGGTCATCGGCTCGACAATCCTGGAAAAGTCCTGTACGAATTTTTTGTAATAGCCTGCCAGACCAAAAAAACTCTGAATCTCTGCAACTAAGCTTAGTATAGACCATGACTCCTCTGCTGCAATCTTGTTCGAATTCACTGAAATTTCATCACCAAATATAACATGTCCCAGAAACTCTACTCTGTCCAAGAAGAACTTACACTTCGACAGCTTCCAATAGAGCTACCCCCTCCTGAGAGTGTCCAATACAATCCTTAGGTGCTCTACTGGCATCTTCGAGTAAATAAGAATGTCATCAATGAAGACAACCACGAACTTGTCAAGGTACTGATGGAATATCATGTTTATCAAGTTCATGAATATCGTCGGGGCGTTAGTCAGCCCAAACAACATGATAGTAAACTCGTAATTGTAGGCCTCAAAAATGAAGTCACGCTGAGTTGATCAGAACAAGTCACGCAGAGTGATCCGAGAAGCAGCACAAAAGATACGCTAAGTTCTGCCTGTCCATCTCCTTTAGAAATCACGCAGAGACAGCTCAGCCATACGTCAGAATCATAATGGCTGACAACACAGCAGTCGAGAAACGTCTTCTCGTATGCCACGTATGCACAGAACTCGAGAGATCATCGCCGTCTTTTGCGTGATTTTCGAAATCTTCCTTAGCAAGACTCACTCTTCACCAAGTTGGCGTGGCTTTGGGTCTTATCTTCATTTAATGCGACTGACAATATAATCAATGTCAGAGATTTTGTGTCAGACGAAGCGTGCCAAATCAAGACAGCTGGCGGTTTGCGTGGATTCTGAACCTTCTCCTTCCTCAAGTTTGCGTGGATTTTTGAGTTATTCTTCTCAAAGCCTGCGTGAATTCTGAAGTATTCTTCTTCAAAGCTTGCGTGGATTTTGCCTTCAACGAGTCTGCGTCAACGAAACTGCGTGGATTTTTGCTTTCAGCAAGACAGCGTGGATTTCATTTCAACTGGAGTAAGTGGCAGCCATGCCACCGATCTCTCTCTCGCGTGCCTAGTAACTTGTACACGACCCTTGCACTAATGCCATGTGTCCAACAGTTACGGGCCACGTCCAGTAACTACTCACTAACCCTGCGTGTATTTAGAGTCTGCGTGACTTTTCAAATGCACCAGTGGTGAGGTAGTTATCTTTTCAGTTACTGTTTTAACTCTATAAATAGAGTTCTTTTTCTCATTCATTGTACAGATACATTGATATCTACTGTCAAAATTTTGAGAGCTTTTCTTCTTCGCATAGTCCAAGGGATAAAGCGATCGTCTTCTAGATCGGATTCCTACAGTTGTAATTTTCCCAGAAACACAACAAATAAAGAGAATTTCTTTATGGAAAACAAATTGGCGACTCTGCTTGGGAAAACCATCTTCTCTTCTGAGATGGTAACAACTCAATGCGACACTTCGTCAATCGGCTCGACGAAGAAGGTGATGACGATCAAATTCGATCAACTCGCCTATGAAGAAATGCAGCGGGCTAAGGGTGGCAAGCCCATTCCAGCCTCCATCATCACTGCCAAGTCGAAGGGACACTCTGTCTATGTCCCTAAGAATCAGTTGGCAGTCAATGGTGAAGTCTCTGCCACAGTGTCTACTCCTAACACTGGCAAGAACTCCACTGCAAGCACGCACACTCTTGTGCGCTCGAAGATGACAGTAACTAAAGGTCACGCTGACAGTACTGGCTCCTTAGCCGAATCTGTTCCAGCGTGCAAATTCAACTCTAAAAGTCATGCTGACAGTACTGGTTCTTTAGCCAAATCTGTTCCAGCGTGCAAATTCAATTCTAAAAGTCACGCTGACAGTACTGGCTCCTTAGCCGAATCTGTTCCAGTGTGCAAATTCAACTCTAAAAGTCACGCTGACAGTACTGGCTTCTTAGCCAAATCTATTCCTGTGTGCAAACCCACATTCAAAAGTCACGCTGACAGTACTGGCTCCTTAGCCGAATCTGTTCCAGCGTGTAATTCTAAAATCAAAAGTCACGCTAACAGCTCTGGTTCTTTAACCAAGTCTGTTTCAGCGTGTATTTCATCAGAGAAGAATAGCTCCTTAGTTATCTCTTCTTCTTCACCGAGTTCTACTAGAACTGGGGGTGGTCTTCCACACAAAGTCCCTTCGAAAAGGAATAACTCTTTAGTTGTTTCTTCTGCTCCTGTAGTTTTTACTCCAGGAACAGCTTTGACTGATACTTTTGTTAGTCAAAGAAAGGAGATGGTCTTTTGACTACTCTTCCTTCTGGACATTCTATGTCTCAACATCTGAATGAGTCTAAGAAGAAACATTCCTTAATGTCTTCTTCTTTGATTTCTTCAAATTGGGCACAGAATCTGTCCATTAAAGAGGGTCTGTTAGCAACTCCTAATCAAGGGAGTGGTTTAACTCTTCCTTCTCTGCAAATATCCAGATCAATGGAAGGAAAACTCCATGTTTCCAAAATTAATATGTTACCTTCCACTGATTTAAGAACAAAACTCAGCACTTCTGGTATTAAGAAACCATACCAATTGGATATGAAGATAAAAGATCCAGATGCAGAGTATGCAAGAAATTATGTGGCTCACATTAATCACTCTTTGTATAATCAAGAGCCATCAAGACCCAAGAACAGGAAGTATACTCCTCAATCTTCACAAACAGATTTACGGGAATATCTTCAACAGAAGAGAAGGAGTAATTCTATATCAAAGGAACATGCTGAATGTGACTTCTATCCAAGAGTCATAATTCAGTGCAGATGTGAATCAACAGTTCAAGACCATGGTGATCATGAATGTGACTTCCAGCCAAGAGTCACAATGCAATGCAGATGTCAAAATAAACTGACAGTCTGTCTTCAATAGGATTCAGTATGAACCTATGCCTGATGAAGATGAGCCTTTGTTTGCCTCTGTCAACATGACTTCTCGGGACACCGGGGGTAGAGTTGATAGTCCAGATGGAGTATATAGAAACACCAGAGCAAGAGTCCTGGCTTCTAGTCAAAGAAATTTGATCCCTGAAATTGATTCTGAATTTCTTAGAGAATCTAACTTCCCACCTCTTCCTATTGGGGGTAATTCTCCTATAGTTGACTTTGATACACGAAGCAATAATTCAGAGCATACAACATCTACTAGTTCATCAATAATCCCTCATACAGTCACGACTTACATGGTTGATGGGAATACTGATGAACCTTCTTCTTCCCTGACTCCTCAAGATCAAAGAATTGCTTCTTTGGAACAGCAAATGAAGTCTATGACTGACACAATGAAGTCGATGTATGAACTCATGACAGCTCAGTTACAAAATCGACAGACTGTATCAGATGCCATACCAGTTGATACTGATATAAGTCCAGTACAAGTTCCTCCAGCAGTACAATCCAATACTCCTGGACCAGCTCAACCAAATCCTAGTCTCTCTGGAGCTGGGGGTAGTGCTTACAATGCTGTTCCTCCTCCCAACTATTCTCTACAAGCCACAACTCCACAATCTTCGGGAGTTGTCTCTGAAGAATTGAAGAATCTCAAAACTCAATTCGAGGCATTCAAACAGAAGGATGGTTACAAAGGTTAGGCATCAAGCAGCCTTATCCGATAGAATGGAAGCAAGTATCATATCCTCCTAAATACAAGCCTCCTACTATCTCATTCTATGATGGAACCACTTCTCCAAGTCAGTTTATCAATCACTTTGAAGTGATGACTGATCAACTACAACCAAGTGATGCCCTTCTTACTCGGGTATTTATTGGATGTCTCAAGGGAACGGCTTATGAATGGTATAGAAGTCTCCCAGATGGGAGTATTACCTCATTTGCTGGTTTCAAACAGATGTTTCTTGAAAGGTTCTATGAAGGGCTTAATGACATGACTATGTCTGCTCTTATTAGAATCAAGCAGAAAAATAATGAATCTACAGAGGAATACATTGAACGGTTTCGAAGAGAAAGCTCTGAAGATGCCTCTTGGAACTCCTGATGCTGTCACCATTGACACGTGCAAATCAAACTTGTTGCCAATCATCAGTATATGGACAGGGTCCACTCAATTTCAAGATTGGCCTTCCTTCATAGTCAGTGCTAAAGCTGCAGAAATCAGTGCTGAAACCTTCAAAGGTTTAGGAGTGCAGATGACTCCTAAAGAAACAGGACAAGGTGCTAACAATAAAAATAATGCTCGCAAAGGAAAAGAAACTCTTGAAGTTAATCTTCAGAGCAAGATGCATCAAATGTTCAAACTCCTGCCTCTACAACTCAACAATCAAGAACACCTCGCCCCAGAGAAGAATATTCTTTTGATGACGACGATGTCCTTGGTATCTTTGAATGTCTGCTGAAAGGTAATAAAATACAATTACCAGAGATCAAGAAACCTGATGAAGCTGGTAAGACAGATCATCCTAAATACTGTCCATATCACAGAATGCTGGGTCATACAATTCGTACATGTTATGTATTGAAAGGAAAGATCCAAGAAATGATTAAATCTGGAGCTATCTCTCTTACTCCAAAAGAGAAGACTGTCACCTCAAACGTCGTCTCTATGCAATTTGGAAATTTCCCTCCTCAACTCCTTGAAAGTGGGATTGTTCCTATTCCCAAGGCAACTCTTGACATAGTGAATCTTCCTCCTCCACAGTCTGAAGGATTAGTGCCAATCACTTTGGAAATAGGGGAAATCATGTGGATCCATCCTGATCTAGTGGCAGATTTTGAATCGCCTTCTCCTCAAAAGATTTCTTCTCAAAAATCTAAGAAGGCTGGAAAGATCAAGTCATGTCATATGACTTCTCTTGGGTCTACCTCAGACACAGAGCCAAAAGACAAAGAAGAAGCACTTGTTAGTGCTACTCGAACGGGGAAACCTTACCTAAAGGATTATTCTAAAAATCCTGAAGATCCTACTGATATCCCTTCAGATGCTAAAGATACTCCTAATGTTCCTCCCGAAGAAGAACCATCTACTGAACCTGTTCCTTCCAAGCCTACGGCTCTGGAGAAAGGCAAACAACAGGCTCGATTTGATAAGCCAATCAAGAAGTCTTCTCCTCTTGGACTTCAGAAGCCTTACAACTTCGACATTTTGGCTCAGCTTGCTAATACTCCAGCTAGAATGTCCCTTTTTGAACTTCTACGTCTTTCCAAAGAGACTCGGGAGACATTAAGTGAAGCACTTCTACAAGCTGACTCTTGTCTTACATAATTGAAGAAGCCAGATGCGGAACCTGCCACTTGCTTACATTGCAACAGTGTACTGAGATTATCCCAAATATCACCTTTACACAAGACGACATGTTACTGGAGGATAATCGACATGACCGACCTCTCTACTACACTGGTTATATTGATACGATGAAGATAGATCGTATTCTCATTGACCCAGGGTCTGCTATAAGCATAATGCCAAAGAGTTTGTTGGATGAACTAAAAATCCCTCTTCACAAGCTCTCCAAGACGGTTACTACTATCTTGGGATTCAATCAAAGCCGAAGTGAGCCTTTGGGAAAGATTCATCTGAAGCTTTAGATAGGTGATTTCAGATCTAAAGTCACTTTCTATGTGATCGAGATCACGGGATCCTATAATCTTCTTCTGGGGAGGCCCTTTCTTCATGAAAACAATGTGGTGCCCTCTACTCTTCATCAATGTTTTAAATACATTGATAGCAATGGAAGAGTACAAAAAGAAGTTGCTGATATAAATCCCTTCCATGGGGTTGAAGCTTATTTCAATGATTCCCGAATGTACAAAGAAGAGTATACAAGGATCATACAAGCTATGGAGAAAGAAGATGCACAAAGTGAGACTTTAATAATCCATGTTAAATGTCGAACTACTCAGCAACAATCTCCTAAACCCTCTGGAGAAGATTCTTTCATCATTCCAGTGAGTGGATGGATCTCTCCGTTACCTCAGTCATCTACTCAGAATACACTGATCATTCCTGTCAGTAGGCGTACTACAGTTCCTGTACCTTCACAAGATACTCTGCTAATTCCAGTTGGAGGGCGGACTACTCTTCCTACTCAAACTTCAAGGGAGCTCACCTCTTCTGAGCCATTTGTTATCGATCTTAATCGAAACAAAGCTTTTTCTTCTTCTCCCCCTTTAGTCATTGACTTGGCTAAAATCTCTAAGGCTCAGCCTTCTCCCAATGTAAATATTGCTGCTTTTACATTTAATGAAAAGTCTCCACCTTTGCAGTACGTTGATGTGTGTAATTATGTTCATAGTTATTTACATCTGTTAGATGACTTGAACACAATAACCATAGGAGTTGTACAGACTGTTCATATAGATGTGTCTCTAGAACCTGTACAATCTTCATACTTTCTAGTTCCCAGCAGAAAGCAAGAAGACATTCCAATATTCTTCTACAAAGGGCCTCAAAATCCTTCTGATCTTGAAGATGATGACAAAAATGATGATACTGGAAGATTACAACTACGTCGTTATAGTCAGCAATCTAGAGACATCATCAAAAATATGGGCTATGACTTCAGGACTGGCTTCAATAATGGAAAAGGAAGAAAAATGCCTGTCCGGATTCCTCCTTTGAAATATGGAAGGACGAAATGCGGATTGGGTTATACTGCTCCTACTCCTTTCATCAATATTATCCATGAAGATCCTGAGTCTGACGAAGATAAGAGATCTGATTCTTCTAGTACCACTTCTTGGGATTCTGATACGAGTATCGGTGACTTCTATTGCAACCTTCTGTCTTCCAACATGGTTTCCATTGACCATTCTGAAGAAAGTGATGAAGACGAAGAAGCGTTTGAAATCTCACCTGAATCAGAACAGTGGGCCCAAAGATTAGATAATCAATGGGAGTTCCGTTTCGAGCAAAAAGAACCTCCGACTGAAGATAAACTTGTTCAAATAGATGTTGGTGAAGAGGGGTCTCCCAAACCAATATTCATCAGTGAAAGTCTTTCAGAAACTGATAAGAAAGACATGATCAAACTCATTCGTGAATACATTGATGTCTTTGCTTGGAGTTATGAAGATATGCCAGGTCTTGATCCACAGATTGCAACTCATAAGCTCAATATCTTGCCGAATGCTAAACCGGTCAAACAACAACAGCGACGATTTCGTCAAGACATCATGGATGCAATTGAAGCTGAAGTCAATAAACTCATTACCTCTGGGTTTATTAGAGAGGAACAACATCCCGATTGGGTGGCTAATATTGTTCCTGTTCTTAAGAAGACTGGCAAGATCAGAGTTTGCATAGACTTCCGCGATCTCAATGCGGCATGTCCTAAAGACGAATTCCCTCTACCAATTACTGATGTCATGGTTGATAATACCTGTGGATTTGAACGAATGCCATTCATGGACGGGTATTCTGGGTATAATCAGATCAAAATGTTCCCAGAAGACGAGAAGCACACTTCTTTCAGAACGCCGATTGGTACATACTGTTATACAGTTATGCCATTCGGTCTCAAGAATACAGGAGCAACTTATCAACGAGCTATGAGCACTATATTCCGTGAACATTTACAGAAAATAGTCGAATGCTATGTTGATGATATTGCAGTCAAAAGTCGACAAAAGGTGGATCATATCCAAGATTTGAAGACTATATTTGATCTAATACGTAAGCATCAATTAAAGATGAACCCTACTAAGTCCTTCTTAGGCATCTCTAGTGGTAAATTTCTCGGCTTCGTTATTACCTCTAAGGGTATACACGTGGATCTCGAGAAGATCAAAGCCATCCAAGAGATGCGTCCTCCACGCACCTTAAAAGAGCTACGAGGATTTCAAGGAAGAATCGCTTATATCAGGAGATTCATTCTAATTTATCAGGACGCTGCAGACCATTCAACAAACTTATGAAGAAAGGTATCTCTTTTATCTGGAATGATGAATGTCAGAAAGCATTTGATGATATAAAACAATATCTGATGAGCCCTCCGGTATTGGTACCTCCCGTCTCAGGAATACCGTTCCTCCTCTATACTCGAGCAATGAGTCATTCATTGGGTGCATTACTCGCTCAAAAGAATCAAAATGGCCATGAACAGGCCATTTATTATCTCAGCCGCACTATGACCGGAGCTGAACCTCAATATTCACCGGTTGAAAAAGAATGTCTAGCCTTGATGTTTGCTGTCCAAAAGACACGTCATTATATCATTGGCCAGACTATTCATGTCATCTCCAGGATCAATGCTATACGGATCATGATGAAGAAACCCAGTGTTTTGAATTCTCGATTGGCTAACTGGGGAATCCTACTTGCTCAGTATGATATGCACTATATTCCTCAAAAATCAGTCACGGGACAAGCTTTAGCTGATTTTCTGGCTGCTCACTCAATTCCAGAAAATTCAAAACTCTATGATGAAATCCCAGATGAAGTCCTAGATTCAAATCAAATTGCTGAAGAAGATCCTACTTGGCGTCTATTCTTTGATGGAGCATCAAGAATTGGTCCTAATGGCGATATTGTTGCTGGAGTTGGAATTATTCTTGTATCGCCAGAAGGTCTTGCCATCCAAAGAGCTTATTCTCTCGATCAGCCGTGTTCAAACAATGTAGCTGAGTACAACGCATTGCTTATTGGTCTTCAACTCGCTAAACATCTGAATATTCAACATTTGGAGGCGTATGGAGACTCTAAACTTATTGTCAATCAGATCAGGGGTACTTATGAAGTTCGCCATCAAGATCTGGTTCCTTATCATAGAGTGGCCATATCTATGGCCTCATCATTTAAGGAATTCTTCATTGAACATGTTAGGCGAGCATGTAACACAGAAGTTGATGCCCTTGCTAATCTTGCAGCGGTGCTGGCTATCCCAATCAGACGGCAACAAATGATTGTTGTTCGTAATCGAGAATTATTTTATCTTGAAAATAACCTGACTCTAGGACTTCCAGTTGACATTAAAGAATCAACATCTCATGACGTCAACACAACAAGAGGATTTGGATTTAGTCGTAAATCGATATCATCTTCATCCGATTCCAGCATGGAATTCATCTTCAGTAACTCGACTGAGAATCAGAATACAGATAAAGATTGGAGACTTCCTTTCTTAGATCTTGTATTATATGATATTCTTCCGGATGATCCGAGTGAGGCAGCATCTATCAGACGACGATCACTCAGATTCTATTACAATCATACAATAAAGACCTTATATCGTCGAGCTTATGATGGTTTACTCCTTCGGTGCATTGCCGGTGATGAAGCCCAACAAGTTATTCATGAAGCACATGATGGAATTTGTGGAGCACATCAACCTGGGCCAAAACTTCAAGACCGTATTCGACGGATGGGTTATTATTGGCCAACTATGGTATCAGATGCCATTGAATATGCAAGGAAATGCAAAGCTTGCCAAATCCATGCGAATTTTATACATCAACCTTCGGAATTTCTACATCCGACGGCAGCATCATGGCCCTTCGAAGCTTGGGGCATGGACATTATTGGCCCGATCAATCCACCGTCATCTAAAGGTCATCGGTTCATTCTCGCAATAACCGATTACTTCTCCAAATAGGCCGAAGCTATTCCTTTATCTGAAGTTAAGACGTCTAATGTCATCAGCTTTATTAAGCACCACGTCATCTACAGATTTGGTGTTCCTCGACGCATTGTTCATGATAACGGACCACAGTTCGTCAGCCAGAAATTTACTCAATTCTGTGACGATCACCGGATCAATAATGTTGCTTCTACCGCATATAATCCAGCAGCTAACGGATTGGCAGAAGCTTTCAACAAGACTATCATCAAACTCCTAAAGAAGTTTGTCTCCACTAACAAACGTAATTGGAGTGACAAGCTCGGGGAATGCTTGTGGGCTTATCGCACTACAGTCCGTAATGCCACTAAGTGTACACCTTTCTCTCTGGTGTACGGATCTGAGGCTGTTCTCCCATTAGAGATTCAAATTCCTTCTTTAAGGATAGCAATCGCTAATGAACTTACCTCAGAAAATAATGATCGTCTTCGACTTCAAGAATTGGAGGCTCTGGATGAAAAGCGGTTATCTGCTCAACAGAATATTGAATTCTATCAAGCTAGAATTTCAAGGGCTTTTAACAAGAAAGTCAGAATTCGAACATTTCAGAAAGGAGAACTTGTGCTTACTGTCAGACGCCCGATGACTATGACACACATGAGTAAGGGCAAGTTTGATGCAAAATGGGAAGGTCCATTCATTGTCAATAAGATCTTTTCTAATGGGGCTTATCAACTCACTACTCTAGATGGTAAAGCCACTATGATGTCCATCAACGACAAATTCTTGAAGAAGTACTACGTCTAATATTTCTATCAAGATTGTCCTCCCATCATTCTCCAGCTGTTTTATTGTTCTTTCCGAAGAATCATTCTGATATCTATTATCCCCAGTGGAGATAGGTATTCTACTTTGTATCGTTTTCTCAACAAATTTGATGTCCAGAAAATCATGTCCATATTACCTCTGAATTTTCTATCTCAATATCATATTTATGGAAATGATATTTAGTCTTTCTGATTTCTGAGTCAAAAGATCAATGAATAAAGGCAAAAATATAAAGTGGGAAGGATATATCATAAACAAAGTTTCCTTAAACGGAGTTTATTTGAGACAAATCCCTCAAGAAAAAAAGTACATCATCATGGAAGATCACTGTAATCCCTTTCATATTTGGGACGAGGACCACATACATAATCAGCAAAAGAATTGAATACATCTTTTCCTAACCGCACAAAGAATTGACAGGCAGCCAGCCTCATTGCTTCTTCTTCTTCGGTTTCTCCTGGTTCGACTAGGAAGTCCAGGATATCTTTTGGCAGCTTGGGAGTAGACGAGCTTTCGCCCATTTCCTTCTTCTGCGGAGGTGGATGTTCTTTAACACCTTCAGTAGCTTCAAGGGCGACTTCAGCCTTCTTTATGTTCTCTTCAGAAGACATTGTGGATAAAATGCGATCCTTCTATTCAAATATATGCTCTATTTATAGGCATATGGTTACAAGGATCGAAGGGACGTATTCTTTCCCGATATTCAGTTCATCCATTCATTTCTCACATTCATCCGACGTTTCACATGTTCATTAATACTTGACGGTTCGTCCGTTCATTTATTACATTCACTCGACAGTTCATCTGTTCATCGTTTCTTAATGGTTCATCCGTTCATAATCTTCTATCAGTTCATTAAGTGGGGATTCGTTATTTATCATGTTTTCATAACCTCTGAATCAATTCCGAATCTGCTTACTCATTTGTCATGTTTTGACCTCTGCATAGAAATCAATCTATTTTCTTTCGAGTTCCTATATATTATCATGTCCATAATACCTCTGATAATATCATATACTCTAAAAATAGAAAAGATGATTTTATTATCTATCATGTCCATAATTCATCCACAAATACAAATCATTGAGCATAGAAGAAGTGTCATTTCCATTCCCATTTCACCACAAAAAGTCTATTACATTTTCTTAGACTTTCCTACAAATCATAATGGAAATCTATTACAAATCTTGGATTTTCATTCTACACCACAATGATAACCTAATAGAGATCTATCTTCTTCTTTGGATCTTCTTCGTCGGACCTTCTCCGTCAGGTTCGTTGTTGGTTGCAATTCCTGACTGTCTGGGTCTCAGTCACGACCAGATCAGCAGGAATCAAACTCTGGTCTTCTCTCTCAGACGAGAGGAGAACCACAGAGTATGGCAGCCCGACGGTGTGTTGCTGCCAATACAGCTCGTGGAGGAACGGCGGCACCTCAAGCAGGTAGGAATGTATCCAGCATTGGGATACGATTCCTAGTTCTGCCGTCAAAGGAACTCTACTACCCGATTTCTCGGTAGTAGAGTTAACTCCACCATCCAACTCTCGTGTATAAAGGCTCTTCCTACCATCTAAGGAAGACCCTTCTATCTCACGAAGAGTTCTGAGTTGTATGATTTACGCGTGAAAAGCGTATGAGCTCCTTGATGTGGGTGTCAGAAGAACATTGTCCACAGCATCCACATCACCAATGCCAGTTCTGAAGAAGGTTTTCAGCCAAAATTCTGCAAGAAATAGTAAAGAAAAATCAGTCAACAGAAACTGGCCAAGCAAAGACAGATGCATTCTGTTCATTTCAGGAAGATAAATTTGTCCTTAGCAAACAAAAAATTCGATGCATGTATATTGAACTTACCGCTGAGTTTGCTGCTAAGGATTGACAGATCCATGTCTGGTAGCGTGCACAGAGATTTGACATCAGACAACATGGCTTTCCTATTTTTTTCTTATAGAAAATTCATTCTCAGAAGAGAGAAAGAAGAATGGGAAGATGAGTTTGCGTGGAGTTCATCTATCTATTTAAAGGGTCAAGTGCAGGTCTATTCTTGGAAAAGATTCGCATAAATAGCGCTCGTAAATTGTGGAATGAGTGTCACGTGTACTTCGGGAGACCGTGCAACATTGGAAACAGTCAAAGAGTGCTAATTAATATTCTTCATTAAAAGGCACGCAGATCAAACACAAAAGTTGTACTTCATTCTTTAAACAGGCACTGATGGCCTTACAAAAAGACAAAAAAAAGTGCAACAAAAGCGTAGAAAGTTACGCCCTATTTTCCAGAGCGGCTAAGTTTGATGCCTAACTCCTCTACGCTCTTAACTCCCTGGCGATGCAACAGAGTCTCGAGCATTTCACGCTTCTCCATAAGGCTCCGCCCATCAGAAGAAGACGAGCCATCCAATCCAAAGTAGCTCAAGAGATTCTTGGCTAACTGCGTGGAGTCGTCCTTGAGCTCGATGACGACAGGTTCGGGTTCTTTGCCCCTAAAAGTGGGGTCACCATGGGAACAAAAGCCCAACTTGCGTGCTTCCTCTTCGGCTGCTTCCTTTGGGGTCATATTTTCGAGGGATGAATGTCAAAGCTGAGAATCTCTTCCTGTTTATATAACAGATCTCGTCGACAGTTCATATTCCACCATAAATTGGACGTAATCAGTCTCGAAGAACGAAGAGTCATTATGACATTTAATAAGTTCATTTGGATGTTTTCAAAGAACTCCGAAGTCTTTTCGACTTCCAAAAATTTTTGGAGCCATCTCAGCGTGACTTTAACTCATTTTATCATCTTTATTTTCAAAGTATTTCAAAAATATTTTATCATTTTTTCGAAAACTTTGAAGGGGGTTTTGTAGGCCTCAAAAATGAAGTCACGCTGAGTTGATCAGAACAAGTCACGCAGAGTGATCCGAGAAGCAGCACAAAAGATACGCTAAGTTCTGCCTGTCCATCTCCTTTAGAAATCACGCAGAGATAGCTCAGCCATACGTCAGAATCATAATGACTGACAACACAGCAGTCGAGAAACGTCTCCTCGTATGCCACGTATGCACAGAACTCGAGAGATCATCGCCGTCTTTTGCGTAATTTTCGAAATCTTCCTTAGCAAGACTCACTCTTCACCAAGTTGGCGTGGCTTTGGGTCTTATCTTCATTTAATGCGACTGACAATATAATCAATGTCAGAGATTTTGTGTCAGACAAAGCGTGCCAAATCAAGACAGCTGGCGGTTTGCGTGGATTCTGAACCTTCTCCTTCCTCAAGTTTGCGTGGATTTTTGAGTTATTCTTCTCAAAGCCTGCGTGAATTCTGAAGTATTCTTCTTCAAAGCTTGCGTGGATTTCGCCTTCAACGAGTCTGCGTCAACGAAACTGCGTGGATTTTTGCCTTCAGCAAGACAGCGTGGATTTTATTTCAACTGGAGTACGTGGCAGCCATGCCACCGATCTCTCTTTCGCGTGCCCAGTAACTTGCACACGACCCATACACTAATGCCATGTGTCCAACAGTTATGGGCCACGTCCAGTAACTACTCACTAACCCTGCGTGTATTTAGAGTCTGCGTGACTTTTCAAATGCACCAGTGGTGAGGTAGTTATCTTTTCAGTTACTGTTTTGACTCTATAAATAGAGTTCTTTTTCTCATTCATTGTACAAATACATTGATATCTACTGTCAAAATTTTGAGAGCTTTTCTTCTTCGCATAGTCCAAGGGATAAAGCGATCGTCTTCTAGATCGGATTCCTACAGTTGTAATTTTCCCAGAAACACAACAAATAAAGAGAATTTCTTTATGGAAAACAGTAATGGCCATAACGAGTCCAAAAAGCAGTCTTCGGAATGTATTCCCTCTTCACATTTTGCTGATGATACCCAAACCTTAAGTCTATCTTCAAAAATACATTTGTATCTCTCAACTGATCAAATAAGTCATATATCCTTGGTAGCAGATATTTATTCTTGATACTGAGGTTATTCAACACCCTATAATCGATACACATATGCAACGATCCATCCTTCTTCGGTACGAACAATATCGGAGCACTCCAAGGCGAAAAACTGTACCTGATAAATCCCTTGTCCTGCAACTCATCTATTTGTTTCTTCAGCTCCGCCAACATGCTGTTATTCACCCTATAGACATGATGTGAGATAGGCTCTGCACTTGCCATCGAGTCTAAAGAGAACTCAGTATCTCTGTCCGACAGCATCCCGACAACTCCTCTGGAAAAACATCCATGAACTCTGCAATCAAATGATGAGGCAGCTCCTTGTCTTCAACCATAGCTCCACAAATAAAACTATCACCCTGCTTTGTTGCTTCCCTTGCAAACTCAAATACTGGCTCCATTGGAGGACTGAACAAAACCCTACCTCCTTAACAATATATGCTAGCAAAGTGTCTACTCAACCAATCCATCTCGAGTACAATATTATAGCTCAGTAGTGGCATTACGAGCAAACACGTACTCAATTTTTGACCTACTAATAAAATACTTTGACCTTGTAAACATCATCGACCAGGATGATACCTCCCCCGGCCATGTTCTTGCAAGTCCTACACAAAGATTCAACAGGTATATGATGCTTGAGAGCAAAAAAACATATATAAAGCTATTTGATTTACCACTATCAAACAAAGCTGAAGCTTAAATAGAATTGAGAAGAACAGAACCTGCTATAACATCGCCGACAGGCTTGACCTCTTCAACGTTAGTGCAAATATTCTGCCATGAGCACTCCTCTGCTGGTGCCAAACAAAATGCTGCTGCTACGTCGGAAGTGGTAGACCCCTTGGCTGTGCTGCAGGTGGCCTCACTGGTGCTTCTGGAGCTGCACCTGCTCCCTGGAATGCCCTACGAGTATTCACAGGATAATCCCTCATATGATGGTCTGTGATGCCACAATAGAGGCACACCTCCAACCTCTTCTCGTAAACCTCCCAAATGTGCCCAGGCTTCTTACAGAAGTGGCACAGAGGGGCATACTGAACTGGCCTCTGCTGTTGATGTGGTGCCTGCTGAACGGGCGCCCTAGCTGGGGTCTGATGCTGCGGTGCCGAGAATGATGGTTGTTGGAGTAAAGGATGCTTAGTAGTTCCTGTGCTACTAGTAGTCCCCGAAAAGAAATTACGGTCCCTTTTGGACTTCAGGCCCAACTCTCGCTCCACCTTGCGTGCCTCCATAAGGATCTCAGCGTACGTCGAGTAGAAAGAGGGGATGAGGATCTTCACATCCCAAGTCAATCCCTTCCTAAAGCGACTCGCCCTGATCTCTGGATCCTACACTATGTACTCTGTATATCAGCTTAGCCTACCAAACTCTACAGTATACTCCTCTACAGACATGCCTCTCTGTTGGAGGTTCTGGAACTGCCTGGCAAGATCTATCTTGTTCATGGGGAAGAAATTTTTTTTTCTGAAACAATTCCTTAAACTCTATCCTGGTGTGGCCCTCTCCAGCTAGAGCCGACTCATTTCTGAACCAAGTACAAACAATGTCTAACAGCTGTAGTCCCACCGCCTCGACCTTCAAATCATCTGCGAGATGGAAAGACCATATAAGACGCTCGATATCCTCGAGTCAGTCATCTGTATAGACAATACGCTCGATCCCATTGAAGTCACAAGGCCCTAACTTCTTGAAATCGTGGATATTGCCCGGCCTCGGCTGTGCACCCTATCCTGGAGCTCCTCGCTCTACCGCAGCTAGAGCGAGATGGTAGGCATCCTCCATACCCTAATGCATCGCGTCCGTCTGCCTCTGCTGAGCCTCAGACTGGGCTCGCTGGGCCTCAAGCATCTTCTGAAAGAAGGCGAACATCTGCCCCATGTCGACAGGTACTGGAGGCGGAGGAGGAAGATTCTCTACAACAGACGGAGGAGTCCGTTGCATAGAAAGAGTTGGAAAAACACCTACGGCAGCTTCTGTCGTAGATCCCAATATAGTAGTAGGAGCAACTGCAGCTACCTCAGGAATGGTCGTCGTAACTGGTGGAGGAGCACCCCCAAATGCAGTTGCTGATACCCTGACTGCAATAGACGCAACGAGATCAGGTCCGCGTGATGTAGGAGACCACTCAGTATTTGTAGGCCCCGAATATTGGGATCTAGTCTTCGCCATCCTGAAGACAGATCGAAGGAAAGAAGTCAATATGATACAAGATAGAATCTATCAAAGGAGGACAGTTAGAGTGCAAGAATTAATATCAGAAATGATAGTTGCATAGAACAATAAATTGGAAGTTTTTTCTATTTGTGGTTGAGTATCCTTAGCCTATAGCCTATATCCTATGTATATACAACAAGCTCGTAACAATACTCTAAGTCGAGCACTACTATGACATCGCACTAATTACGACTTCTGACCTGCATGGGCCACCACTAAAACGTGTCATGACCAGCACCCTGTATAGGGGCACGAGTGCATAACAATGCCCAACCTACGCTGTAGGATCAGCGATAGAACACTGTCTAGGTCTACTATCTAACAGTAATATAACAACCTGTCAATATAGCTCATCTCCGAATGAAGGATATAATAATATATTAACCTCAATCACAAGTCCAACAGGAAAAAATATATTGCACAATAAAAGATGGAGATAAAGAGATAAACTAAAAGTACAAAGTATCAAATACATATCCATAGTCTGAATCATAATATAGTAAACAAGTCTGAAATAATAAATAGGCAACTGAATAAGCTGGAGACAGGGTCCAGTCAAATCCTAGTCTATTGAGTCACCGCTAGAGCCTCCTCAACTAGAACTAACCCTTGTTAGACTAGGGTCTCCTGGTCTATTTCCACTACATCGTGAGGACCATAGTAGGTGGTACACTCGTCCTCGTCGTCATCTAGAAAATATATCCAGTAAGGATTAAAACGAGCATATCACTAACAACAATTCCTAGTAAATGACAAGTGCTATGTAACTGTAAATAGAGAAAGTATACGAGAGTAAATAAAATATATATATATGAAAGTAGCATGGCAAGGGTAAAGCTGTAAACTAGAGCAAGAGCAAGAAAAACTCATCAGATCATGTACAAGAGTCAAGAATCATACTATCTACGTGAGGGAATATTATTTTTGACATGTGACCGGCTTGAGAACTTGCATAATGTCTACTGGCCTGATTAATCATACGTAAAGTGTATGATTAACACCCACAAGGATCTATACATACAAGGAGGGTATTAACCACATATATAAACTAATATTCCCCTGCCCTCGACTGGTACAATAGACCCAACCATGACACGTTATGATACGAGATTTAAAGAAAAGACATCAAGTCATCTCGAAAATCGTTGTCCATATATTGCACAAGAACTACAACGGGGCTTGCATAAGGTACACCAAGGTAAACAAGGAATAACATCTTATGACGGGATCCATAAATACCAATCCGTGTGACCAATGTGTCAGGAAACAAGTACATCTACACTAAGTACACGAAATATAAAAAAATATTATGAATGAAAAATTATCAGAGAATATTCTCGCCTGAGATCAAGTGTAAAATGTCAACGACGTCCGAGACGGCGCCTCGTAGACCTAAATATGGAAAGTTGTATCAATATCAAGTTTAAAATTGGAAACATGTCATACTAGTCCAGTTCTAGGTCAAATAGTCAATTATAGGTCAATTGGTCAAACCAAGTCAACTTTAGCTATCAACTAGTCAATATCGGTCAAATCTAACTAGCCTAGCTATCTAATACTAATATCTAACATATAGGATACTAGGACACCCTTGGTATCCACATTCCTATCTAGTACTCAACATTTCCTTAACTCTAACTGATAACCTAACCTTCCCTTCATAACACCCTAATATTTGGATACCCAAACCCTTCTTTAATAACCAACTTAGACTGCCACAAAAGTATTCCCTATTAAGTTAAGAACTGAACCAATAATCTAAACAGTTCAGTCAAGGACTGAAAAATAATTAGTTCATGACTGATCATTAGATCAGTTCAAGACTGATCACTCTATCCAAGCAGTCGTTATGGACTGAAACCTCATTCCTTCCTCTAGTCCTCTTATGTAATCAGTCCACTCCCTAAATTTTCATTACTTCATTTCTTTTCCTCCAATTGCATTAGTAATTACCTCCTTCATATCAGTCTTGACTGATATCTCCTATCAGTTTTGCAAACTGATACAAATCAGTTTCTAGAGAAACTGAACACTCTTATTAGTTAAAAACTAATGCAAACAGTTCAGTCCCATGGACTGACCACCCCATTCTCTTCCTTCCATGTTCATGTATCCTTAGATACCACACACACATACTCACTCACTCACTCACTTATGTATTTATATTAGTTATAAAAAAGATTCCTTTCCTAACTTAAACTCTTATACAATTTCTTTACTATTTCCAAATACCCCAATAACTTCTCTACCTCTTCTCATATTTAATTTCTTGTTTAAAACTTTCAATTCAGTCCTAACTGGACTGAACCCCCATATATGCTCTCCTCTTGGCATTCTCTATGAGATACACTATAGTTCAGTCAAGAACTGGAGTGGGTCAGTCCAACCTGTTCTCACGGTCAATCCTACCTATCCTAATTCAAACTTTTCCTCAACCTTTCTTCATTGATACTCTTGTCCATACCAACTGAACCCCTTTCTCCTATATGAATGCCCAAACCAAAGTCAGAGTTCACCCTAATCTGAATGCATAAAAGTATACCTGTATACTACATATATAGATCATTGTACATATGATCAAGGTTATTTCTATACGCATGACCTATCCATGGTATTACCTGTAGGCATTCATCAACATCATCTCACATTGGACTGATACATTCAGTCAATCCTAACTAACTGAACACAGAGCCCCCTTTCATTTTCTTGAGTCAAAATAAACCAAGTCAGTCCTTATGGATTGACTCTCCATATCATTTGTGTAACTGATACAAAGTATCAGTTAAGAACTGATACAGCTCTTCCTTAATGCATTTGTTCCTTCTCATATCAGTCTAAGTGACTGATAACTCTTATACCCCTTTCTTTACTGAACTCATAGATCAGTCCAAGTGACTGATCATATCAATCCTTAGGGACAGATCACTCTATTCAGTATCAACATATCCTCATCCCCTTGCCTGTCTTGGTTGAGAGACTGATACTCACCACTGTTAACCTCTGAAATAATTACTAAGAATGTCAGTTAAAACTTAAACATAACAACAAAAATATAATATTTGTTGGTTGATGTTTCATCTTAAAAAAAACCTAGCTGATTTAGCTTCGATGTGATTAAATAACCTATAGCTTTCTGCATGGACTTCTCCCTATTTATAGCACCATATACCAAAGCAAAGCAAATTTAGAGTCCTCTTTAGGATTTGAATCAAGACACACCATGTACATATAAAGATCCAGTTTTTGTTTAATCAATTGACACTTTTACTTCAGTTGCGGTCATTTGTAGAATTTAATTAATTTTGTTTCTATTTCATTAAGCAAAGGACGAAATTAATTAATTTGGATTAACGAGCAATTGCTAATTTAATATGTAATACTAAATGAATCAATCAGAAAAGGGCACAAGCAAAGTGTTAAGTGTTCAAGTAAACCATCTTTGTCCCTCTCCTCTACATCCTATGTATATACAACAAGCTCGTAACAACACTCTAAGTCGAGCACTACTATGACATCGCACTAATTATGACTTCTGACTTGCATGGGCCACCACTAAAACGTGTCATGACCAGCACCCTGTATAGGGGCACGAGTGCATAACAGCACCCAACCTACGCCACAGGATCAGCGGTAGAATGTTGTCTAGGTCTACTATCTAACAGTAATTTAACAACCTGTCAATATAGCTCATCTTCGAATGAAGGATACAATAATATATTAACCTCAATCACAAGTCTAACGGAAAAAATATATAGCACGATAAAATATGGAGATAAAGAGATAAACCTAGAGTGTAAAGTATCTAATACATATCCATAGTCTGAATCATAATATAGTAAATAAGTCTGAAATAGTAAATAGGCAACTGAATAAGCTAGAGACAGGGTCCAGTCAAATCCTTGTCTAACTGAGTCACCACTAGAGCCTCCTCAGCTAGAACTAACCCATGCTGGACTAGGGCCTCCTGGTCTATGTCCACTACGTCATGAGGACCATAGTAGGTTGTACACTCGTCCTCGTCATCATCTGAAAAATATATCCAGTAAGGATTAGAACGAGCATATCACTAACAACAGTTTCCAGTAAATGACAAGTGCTATATAACAGTAAATAGAGAAAGTATACGAGAGTAAATAAAATATATATGAAAGTAGCTTGGCAAGGGTAAAGCTGTAAACTAGAGCAAGAGCAAGAAAAACTCATCATATCATGTACAAGAGTCAAGAATCTTACTATCTACGTGAGGGAATATTATTTTTGACATGTGGTAGGCTTGGGAACTTGCATAATGACTACTGGCCTGATTAATCATACTAAAGTATATGATTAACACTCACAAGGATCTATATATGCATAAAGAGGGTATTAACCACACATCTAAACTAATATTCCCCTGCCTTCGACTGGTACAATGGACCCAACCATGATACGTTGTGACACAAGATTCTAAGAAAAGGCATCAAGTCATATCAAAAATCGTTGTCCATATATTGTACAAGAACTACAACAGGGCTTGCACATGGTACACCAAGGTAAACAAGGAATAACATCTTATGACAGGATTCGTAAATACCAAATCGTGTGACCAATCTGTCAGGAAACAAGTACATCTACACTAAGTACACGAAATATAAAAAGTATTATGAATGAAAAATTATTAGAGAATATTCTCGCCTGAGATCAAGTGTAAAATGCCAACGACGTTCGGGACGGTGTCTCGTAGACCTAAATATGGAATGTTATATCAATATCAAGTTTGAAATTGGAAGCCTGTCATACTAATCAATTCTAGGTCAAATAGTCAATTATAGGTCAATTGGTCAAACCAAGTCAACATTAGCTATCAACTAGTCAATATCAGTCGAATCTAACTAGCCTAGCTATCTAATACTAATATCTAACATATAGGATACTAGGACACCCTTGGTATCCACATTCTTATCTAGTACTCAACATTTCCTTAACTCTAACTGATTACCAAACCTTACCTTCATAACACCCTAATGTTTGGATACCGAAACCCTTCTTTAATAACCAACTTAGACTGCCACAAAAGTAATCCTTGTTTAGTTAAGAACTGAACCAATAATCTAAACAGTTCAGTCAAGGACTGAACAATAATCAGTTCATGACTGATCATTAGATTAGTTCAAGACTGATCACTCTATCCAAGTAGTCCTTATGGACTGAAACCTTATTCCTTCTTCTAAGTCCTCTTCTGTAATCAGTCCACTCCCTAAATTTTCATTACTTTATTTCTCTTCCTCCAATTGCATTAGTAATTTCCTCCTTCATATCAGTCTTGACTGATATCCCCTATCAGTTTTGCAAACTGATACAAATTAGCTTCTAGAGAAACTGAACACTCTTATCAGTTGAAAACTGATGTAAACAGTTCAGTCCCATGGACTGAACACCCTATTCTCTTCCTTTCATGTTCATGTATCCCTAGATACCACACACACATACTCACTCACTCACTTATGTATTTATATTATTTATAAACAAGATTCCTATCCTAACTTAAACTCTTATACAATTTCTTTACTATTTCCAAATACCCTAATAACTTCTCTACCTCTTCTCATATTCTAATTCCTTGTTTAAAACTCTACATTCAGTCCTAACTGGACTGAACCCCCTTATATGTGCTCCTCTTGGCATTCCCCATCACATATACTATAGTTTAGTTAAGGACTGGACTGGGTCAGTCCAACCTGATCTTACGGTAAATCCTACCTATCCTAATTCTAACTTTCCTTCAACCTTTCTTCACTGATACTCTTGTCCATAGCAACTGAACCCCTTTCTCCTATATGAATGCCCAAACCAAAGTCAGAGTTCACCCTCATCTGAACGCATAACAGTTTACCTGTATACTACATATATAGATCATTCTATATATGATCATGATTATTTCTATACACATGACCTATACATGGTATTACCTATAGCATTCATCAACATCATCTCATATTGGGCTGATACATTCAGTCAATCCTAACTAACTGAACACATCACCCCCTTTCATTTTCCTGAGTCAAAATAAACCAAGTCAGTCCTTATGGATTGACTCTCCATATCAGTTGTGTAAGTGATATAAAGTATCAGTTAAGAAGTGATACAGCTGCCCCTTAATGCATTTTTTACTTCTCATATCAGTCTAAGTGACTGATAACTCTTATACCCCTTTCTTTACTGATCTCATAGATCAGTCCAAGTGACTGATCACATCAGTCCTTGGGGACTGATCACTCTACTCAGTTCCAACATATCCTCATCCCCTTTGCCTGTCTTGGTTAAGAGACTGATACTCACCACTGTTAACCTCTGAAACAATTACTAAGCATGCCCGTTAAAATTTAAACATAACAACAAAAATACAATATTTGTTGGTTGATGTTTCATCTAAAAAAAACCCTAGCTAATTTAGCTTTTATGTGATTAAATAACCTATAGCTTTCTGCATGCACTTCTCCATATTTATAGCACCATATACCAAAGCAAAGCAAAGCAAATTTAGAGTCCTCTTCGGGATTTGAATCAAGACACATCATGTACATATAAAGATCCAGTTTTTGTTTAATCAATTGGCACTTTTACTTCAATTGTGGACATTTGTATGGAATTCAATTGATTTTGTTTCTATTTCATTAAGCAGAGGATGAAATTGATTAATTTGGATTAACGAGCAATTGCTACTTTAATATGTAATACTAAATAAATCAATCAGAAAATGGCACAAGCAAAGTGTTAAGTGTTCAAGTAAACCATCTCTGTCCGTCTCCTCTACATCCTTGGAGAAGCTCTGGTTTTGAAACAGATATCCCATGGATAAACCAATCCATCAACAAATGCCTTTTTAAATGCCCAATTACAAACTCTTGAACTATTACAGTCTGCTAGCTACTCGGATCCTAACAACGAAATTCCAAGATCCACATGGCCTAGATGGTTCGTAGAGTACACCGCAGTCATACAAGAAGTAAAATTGATGTACACAGTTGTTCATAATAATAATAATAATAAAATGCAACATTGAATAATTTCTAATAACAATAGACAAACATGATTCCAACAAATCCTAAGAGCACATGTTAATCTCCTCAAGAAAAGATGTTGGCCTTTGTTTTGTGTATTTTTTCTTTCCTTAAATAATATCATCTACTTAACAACACGAAATTATATAAAGAATAAATAACTTGGTATTACAGAACAAAGCGACCAAACACTCATGAATATCCACATAGGTAAAGCGGCCTTGGAGGCTTGGATAAAAATATGAAGTAATTTTGCAAATATCACCTTGTAACATAACTACAACCTCTGATTAAAAGTTTTAAAAGCAATTTACAATAGTCTTAATTGCGAGAAATTAATTGTCATTCATGATCACTTATAATTTTGATAAATGCCAGCTTAATCGGACTAGGCACCAAATTACTCAGCCAAATAATCCTGTTCAGAACACTCTACAAGTTCAATTTTGGATGTTCTAAAATAGATTTTTGGGGCTTTTGGAAAAATAATAACATGTAGAGAGTTCAATTTTGGACGTTTTGAAATGGATTTTTGGGGCTTTTGGAAAAATAATACCATGTAGTGAGGATTTGGAGCAAAATAATAATAATAACCTATCTTCCTAATTTCCACCAATCCAATATAAAAATTTACGAAATCAGAAATAAAATTGTAGGCAGGTGGAGAGAAGTTGGGCAAAATATTGGAATAATAACTTACTTGTTATCAATATTCCTGTTGCGACTGCGGCGGCTCTGGTGCTCGTGATGTTGTTCGCTCCGGTTGTCGATGAAGATTGGAAGCTTTATAAAAGGGTTTTTTTCTTATGTGGCTTCTTGAGCCTAAAGGTGACGAGGCACCCGGTGAAGATATTGATCTAGCACAGGAGATGGTTTTGATGGCAGGGAAGAGGCGGTCTTCAATGGAAGATCAAAACAAAAAGAAAGGGAGTTTGGAAAACTCACCACTGATTTGTCTTCTCCGTGTGGGAGATCCCCTTGTGATGAACGGATAACCCCTTTCCTCGAGTACTGTAACATAGGGTGGTGATGGTGGCGGAGGAGCAGCGAAAGGGTGGTTCTCAAAGTGGAGGATTAGGATTAGGGTTGCGGTTTGGGGAGGATCTCTGGAGTAGAAATAGGAGGAGGTGGGCTGGGAAAGGAATGCCATGGATGAAGGAGGAGAGGTGTTTCGGGGGGCGAAGAGGGAGAGGGTTTCTCGGAGGGAGAGGAAGGAGATGATAGGTTTCGAGAGAGTCAATCGAGAGTGTTTTTTTTCTGAAGAAGGAGAAAAGGGATTTTGTTAAATAGAGGGATCCTCATCAACCATCAATATATATCCTATAATTAAATAAACTTTTTTAAAAACTACTAAAATGACAGCTGCAATGTGCGCAAGATTTTTTTATAACTGCATTACTTGACGGTTATAACCAAACCGTCAATAAGTTAAATGGTTTTTCTTGATGGGCTCATAAAAAATCGTCAAGTAATATGCTCAAATTTTATTATATAACAAAAAGAGTATTTTCTAGACATATGTCTAAAACCGTCAAGATAATGTCTTTATTTGACGGTTTAGCATGGCCGTCAAAAAATAAACCGTAAATAAAAGCTATTTTTTGTAGTGTATAAATAATTTGAACCCTGTTTAAACAGGGATTCGACCCTTCCCTCTAGGATTGAAAACACCTATAATTTGATTTCAAGCAGATTTCAACCTATCCTTTCCATAGGATTTCAACACACACACACACACACACACACACACACACACACACACACACACACACACACACACACACACACACACACACACGCATATATATACACTAGCAACCAATCCCTTCCCACGCACAACCCTAATAATCTCTCTATCTCCTTCCATCTCAAGGTCAACCGAGGAGATGAGGGAACAATCGAACCTTGTGTTCAACACAAAGAGATAATCTTTTACTCATGTATAAATTCTGTTCGTAGTAGGAGAGTTATGGATCACCAGGTATTTGCATTAGTGACTCTAAAGGCTTATAGTTTCATAATAGGTTGGTATTTATTGTAGATGTGTTAGAAATTACCTAGATTACGCCATTTCGATGGTAGGTATGTTAATAAAGATATTCATGTATGATGGGTATGGGTGAATCAAGGTAGGCGTACTAGTAGGTGCCAGTTTAAATTTTATATATATATATATATATATATATATATATATATATTAAAGACAGTACAAAAATAAAATAAAATATATATATATATATATATTAAAGAAAACCTTTATTCCAATATAATCAAAACAAAGACAGTACAAGATTTTAAAGAACTGGAATCTCAACATGAGAGCACCGAGTCATCGCCTTCTTCACTTGTCGACGATCTTCAGTAATGAGTTACACCAAAGAGAAAGTATATGCTTCATATCTCTATTTATTTCGGTTTTTCCATAGCACCCAGCAAATAGCACCAACCACAATTTGCTTGACATGCTTCTGTCTCCGTCTCCACCAGCTCTGTAGTCTCTGTAACATATCAACTCTAGTTGTCCGAACTCCAGTCACCATTTGAAAGTACTGCTACACCGAGGAAGCCAACTCTCCTTCACTGAAGACATGAATGATCGACTCGGTTTCCCGATTCAAACAACAATGGCAAGCTGAAGCCAAAGAGAAGCCAAATTTAGTGATATTGTCATCTGTAGGCAGCTTATTGAGGATGATTCTCCAAAGCAAGATGGACCATTTAATAGGCATACATTTGTTCCATATAGTTTTGAAGTAGACATGCTGAGGGAATTGAGCTCGTATTTGATTCCAGGTGGAGGCAAGAGTGAATTTATCTGAAAGATGTTGAGTCCAAGTAAATTGACCAGGCTCGTCCTCATCACCAAGATGTCTGCCTCGGATGAGCCATTTCCAGACATAGGATGCAGCTGAGGTAAGCTCCACATCAGAAGGATAAGAGGGAGAACAGTACTTCGCTTTCATAAACATTGCCCATAATGAGTTAGTCGATCTGAGCTTCCACCATAGCTTTACTGTCATGGCATCCATAACATAACCCAATCGATGAACACCAAGGCCTCTCTCAGAGATAGTCCTCGCCACACGATCTCATCGAAGCCAAGACCGTTTAGGCATTCCTTCCTTAGATCCCCAAAGAAAACTATCAAACATGCTTTCAATCCGATTCAAAACAGTAAGAGGGGGGTTACTCGCCGATAGGCAGTGAACCGGAATAGATGTAAGAATAGACTTGATGAGAACAAGTCGGCCTCCATACGACAGAATTTTGTTGTTCCAGCCTGATATACGAGCACGAATTTTACCGATTAACTATTCATACATACATGTGTTCCTTTTTCCAACCGATATAGGGCATCCTAGATAGACAAGAGAGCCTTGTTGCAGCTGGAAGCCCGTAATATGTTGGATCTCCTCAGCTTTTTGGAACGACACTTTCACTGATATCACCATGGCAGATTTGGAAGCATTAACCCGTTGTCCCGAATTAGATTCATAGGAGTGAATAACCTTCATAAGCAGATGAATGGAGCATTTGTCCGCACCCGAGAATATTAGAACGTCATCCGCATATGCAAGATGAGAGATTCTTGGGCAACCTCTAGGCGAGTAGTCACCAGAGAAACATGTAGAACTGTTGAGGTCAATAAGACTTCTACTCAATGCTTCGGCAGCTATAATAAAGAGCGCTGGTGAGATCGGATCCCCTTGCCGGATGCCACACTGGCCGTAAAAAAGCCCCGAAGCTCTTCCATTGATTAGAGTAGAAAACCAGATGTTATCTACAAGATGAAGAATCATAGTACACCATTCATTACAGAAGCCGAATTTCTTTATAACCCGAAGAAGGAATGCCCAACAGACCCGATCATAGGCCTTGCTCATGTCAAGTTTAATCGCCATATTTCCTCCCTAATATTTGTGATCCAGCACCGAGATCACCTCCTGCGCCAATATAATATTATCCACGATTTCCTGACCCTTAACAAAACTACTTTGTTCTTGAGAAATAATACGAGGGAGAATATCAATCAACCTCCTAGCCAGTAGCTTAGAAATGATTTTGCTAACAAAATTACATAAACTGATAGGTCTGTAATCATTTAGAGCTTTGGGGTGCTTGTGTTTAGGGATTGGAAGCAAATACGTACTTGTGAAAGACCTCGGCAGAGCAAATCCGTCCATAAACAAGCAAACCGCTTCCAGGATATCATTACCTATGATCTGCCAACTGGCTAAGAAGAAGGAGCCCGAAAAACCATCAGGGCCAGAAGCACTACTATGGTTCATGCTTTTAACCGTAGAGAATAGCTCATCCATAGATGGTTTAGCAATCAATTCATCATTGTCTTCTTGGGAGATAATGCTAGGAATATGAGCAAGGTAATCATCATCTATAACTATATGAGGGGGAGTGAATACCTTACTATAGAAATCATTTTCTTTCTGTTGTATATCCTATAGAGATGATAGTGTACGTCCGTCAGTAGATTGTAGGTGATGAATATGCAGTCGATTACGTTTGGAGGAGACACACGAGTGATAGAACTTTGTATTCCTATCACTCTCTTCGTCCCATTTGACTCGAGCGTTTTGTTTCTAATAAGCATCTTCAATTCTCAATCTTTGCTTCAAATGAGCCCTAGCAAGTAGCCATTGTGGGCATAGAGAAGGATTCGCATTACAAGCAGCTTCCAAAGCAGTCACTGTATCCTCGGCCTTCTTCACTTCTTGGAAGATATCTCCAAAAGTAGCTCAACTCCAAGAGGATAAAGCCTTCATGGTAGCCACAAGTCGAAGACCAACTCACACCAGACTATTAACATGATCAACAGAACTCCATGTCGACTCCACTACATGAAGGAATGAATCGTGGTCCTTCCAAAAATGCAGAAAACGGAAAGGAAGAGGGGAGTTAGGCTTCTCTCTTTCTAAAGATAGTAAAACAGGTGCATGATCAGACTCTGATATGTTCAGATAGGATGAAGCCGATAGAGTAGCCCATTCTATCCATTTAGAGTCGAGCAAGACCCTATCCAGCCGAGAGCCTTGCTTGGAAGACCCATATTGCCTGTCGACCCAAGTAAAGTAGTTGCCCGTATAAGGAACCTCAGAATGACCAAAAGCAATTTGAAATTCTAAAAATTCCTTCATGGATACAACGCAAGGAGGGAGGCCACCAAACTTTTCCTCCTGACAAGTTATTGCATTAAAATCTCCAGTGACAAGCCAAGGAAGGCTCCATCTAGCACGCACCATAAGTAGCTGATCCCACAGAAGACGTCTGCCTTCCTTAGTATTACTCCCATGTACTGCAGATAAAACAGCTATGGAAGGTATTAGGGGGTTGAGAGAGTAACAGTAAGACATTGCTCAAATGAGTCTACCACCGACAAGTCAGTATCATATCTAGCCATAATCCAAATATTTCCTCTTTGGATAGAGACGAAGCACTGAAAGCCCAGTTTGAGTTGATATGTAAGGAGCTTATCAACTTGAACTTTAGGTTCTAAGATCACTACTATAGGAACTTTGTTTGTTCTACATAAAGACTTGAGCCTTTTGAAAGCCATTGGGTTAGCAATACCCCTAATATTCCAACAAAGGATTTTAATCATTAGAGGAGGATGGGGGAGGAGTGTGTGTGAGCTTAGCTGCGGATCGAAGGAGATGAGGGACGGCTGGTGGAGCGACTTTCTTTTTCTTCTGGGTCCCAGGGATAACTGGGGGACGAGGAGGTCTGTCATCATCGACGGTGAACCGGAATAGATGTAAGAATAGACTTAATGAGAACAAGTCGGGCCTCCATAAGACAAAATTTTGTTGTTCCAGCCTGATATACGAGCACGAATTTTACCGATTAACTCTTCATACATACCTGTGTTCCTTCTTCCAACCGATATAGGGCATCCCAGATAGACAAGAGAGCCTTGTGGCATCTGGAAGACCGTAATATGTTGGATCTCCTCAGCTTTTTGGAACGACACTTTCTCTGATATCACCATGGCAGATTTGGAAGCATTAACCCGTTGTCCCGAATTAGATTCATAGGAGTGAATAACCTTCATAAGCAGATGAATGGAGCATTTGTCCGCACCCGAAGATATTAGAACGTCATCCGCATATACAAGATGAGAGATTCTTGGGCAACCTCTAGGCGAGTAGTAACCAGAGAAGCATGTAGAACTGTTGAGGTCAATAAGACTTCTACTCAATGCTTCGACAGCTATAATGAAGAGCGCTGGTGAGATCGGATCCCCTTGTCGGATACCATACTGGCCGTAAAAGAACCCCGAAGCTCTTCCATTGATTAGAGTAGAAAACCAGATGTTATCTACAAGATGAAGAATCATAGTACACCATTCATTATAGAACCCAACTTGCTTCATAACCCGAAGAAGGAATGCCCAACTGACCCGATCATAGGCCTTGCTCATGTCAAGTTTAATCGCCATATTTCCTCCCCAATGTTTGTGATCCAACACCGAGATCATCTCCTCGCCAATATAATATTATCCACAATTTCTTGATCCTTAAGAAAACCACTTTGTTCTTGAGAAATAATACAAGGGAGAATATCAGTCAACCTCCTAGCCAGTAGCTTAGAAATGATTTTGTTAACAAAATTACACAAACTGATAGGTTTTTAATCATTTAGAGCTTTGGGGTGCTTGTGTTTAGGGATTGGAAGCAAATTCGTACTTGTGAAAGACCTCGGTAGAGCAAATCCGTCCATAAACAAGCAAACCGCTTCCAGGATATCATAACCTATGATCTGTAAACTGGCTAAGAAGAAGGTGCCCAAAAAACCATCATCTTTCGAAGCACTACTATAGTCCATGCTTTCAACAGTAGAGAATAGCTCATCCATAGATGGTTAACAATCAATCCATCATTCTCTTCATGGGAGATAAAGCTAGGAATATGAGCAAGGTAATCATCATCTATAACTATTTGAGGGGGAGTGAATACCTTACTATAGAAAACATTTGCTTCCTATTGTATATCCTGTAGAGATGATAGTGTGCACCCGTCAGTAGATTGTAGGTGATGAATATGCAGTCGATTACGTTTGGAGGAGACACACGAGTGATAAAACTTTGTATTCCTATCACCCTCTTCGTCCCATTTGACTCGTGCTTTTTATTTCCAATAAGCATCTTTAATTCTCAGTCTTTGCTTCAAATGAGCCCTAGCAAGTAGCCATTACGGGCGTAGAAAAGGATCCGTATCACAAGCAGATTCCAAAGCAGTCACTGCATCCTCGGCCTTCTTCACTTCCTGGAAGATATCTCCAAAAGTAGCTGTACTCCAAGTGGATAAAGCCTTCCTGGTAGCCGTAAGTCAAAGACCAGCCCGTACCAGACTATTAACATGATAAACAAAACTCCATGCCGACTCCACTACTTGAAGAAATGTATCGTGGTCCTTCGAAAAATACAAAAAGCAAAAAGGACGAGGGGAGCTAGGATTCTCACTTTCTAAAGACAGTAAAACAGGTGCGTGATCAGACTCCGATCTTTTCAGATGGGATGAAGCCGATAGAGGAGCCCATTCTAGCCATTTAGAGTCGAGCAAGACCCTATCCAGCCGAAAGCCTTGCTTGGAAGACCCACATTGCCTGTTGACCCAAGTAAAGCAGTTGCCCATATAAGGAACCTCAGAAAGACCAGAAGCAATTTGAAATTCAAAAAAATTCCTTCATGGATACAACGTAAGGAGGGAGGCCACCAAACTTTTCCTCCTGACAAGTTATTGCATTAAAATCTCCAGTGACAAGCCAAGGAAGGCTCCATCTAGCACGCACCATAAGTAGCTGATCCCATAGAAGACGTCTGCCTTCCTTAGTATTACTCCCATGTACTGTGGATAAAACAGCTATGGAAGGTATTAGGGGGATGAGAGAGTAACAGTAAGACATTTTTCAAATGAGTCTACCACCGACAAGTCAGTATCATATCTAGCCATAATCCAAATATTTCCTCTTTGGTTAGAGACGAAGCAATGAAAGCCCAGTTTGAATTGATATGTAAGGAGCTTATCAACTTGAACTTTAGGTTCTAAGATCACTACTATAGGAACTTTGTTAGTTCTACATAAAGACTTGAGCCTTTTGAAAGCCATCGGGTTAGCAATACCCTTAATATTCCAACAAAGGATTTTAATCATTAGAGGAGGATGGGGGAGGAGTGTGTGTGAGCTTAGCTACGGATCGAAGAAGACAAGGGACGGCTGGTGGAGCGACTTTCTTTTTCTTCTGGGTCCCAGGGATAACTGGGGGACGAGGAGGTCTGTCATCATCGACAGCCGTTTGTGTTGGTTGATCTGGCTTAGGGTCAACACAAGGGTCAACAGCCGTCACTTCTGCAGCAGGGTCCCCGGCTGCTTCAGAGGGCAGCTTTACGACATCCAAATCCTCCTGGCTTTGTTGGAGTTCTGCAGCATCAACTTTATCTGCCCAGGAGCGTAGTTCCCCTTCTTCGAGAGGTCCACTGCAGGGATAGGTGGGTGAGCCGGGTTTGGCGCCGACCTTGATGAGGAAGGGTTTGACGTATGAGATAACGGTTTAAGGGAGTTGACGTGTTGAGTAATGGCTGCGGGAATAATTTGATTCTCGGGAGGCGGGTTCTCAGTGGTAGGCTCACCCCCCGCTGAGATGGCTAGGTGATTAGCTTCTGGCGGTTGGTCATTAATGGCAGAGCTATTAACACCCTCTGCATAATTGGATGTTTCCCCTTGTTCAGCAGTAAAGTTCCCCAATGAAGGGTTATTAATGACCGATTTAATCCTGACTTCCTTGTGTTTGAGCTGAGGAGGATTTACTTTATTGGCTGCTTGTACTTTGCATGAGTCCCTTGTATGTCCTTGATGCTTACAGGAAGAACATAACTTCGGAATATTCTTATACTCTATTTTTTGGGAGATAGACCTGCCATTTGGTAAATTAATACGCACCATAGGAGGAAGAGGTTTACTCGCGTCAACCTCTATAAAGACCTTTGCTGTACTAGGACGAAAGAATTCTTCCGTAGCCCTGCAAGTTTGAGAGGAGTACCAATGCCCAATACTATAGAGAATAAAGCATTCTTGGCAAAGAGCTGGTAGGGAAGGCCAGGGAGAGAGACCCACGTAGGAGCTAAAGGTGATTCTTGAGCAGCACATAAGTCTTTGGACCAACAAAAAATGTGTATAGGAGCCTTAGAAACATACCAAATCTCTCATGCCCTGAGATGTAAAAAGTCAGCCTCAAGAGCCGGACGGATGACAATATGCTTAGGGTCAATCACACCAACCTTCACCTCTCTGGCGAACTGAAATCCCCAAAAGGATTTCTAAATCACGTCGATAGATGGCTTGGCATGCAAAAATTTCCCAATCAAAGCGTATTTGAATGGCTGAATCAGGATCTGTTCGTCATCCTCCGTGAAGGAGACCACATGACCCCCCTTAGAGAAAGAAGGAGTTCAAATAGCGATCGACTGAGGCGCCGGAGTAGCTCCAACCACCTCTGCAAAGGATTTCGATGTCATAAACCCTCAAAGCAGAAACACGAAGGTCAAGTGATCCGTTCGTATGGTTGGACGCCGGCCCGGCCAGAGGCCAAGCCGGAGTCGGTGGAATTAGGGTTCATAATAGGTGCGGCGCTCACTCAGGGGAGACGAGCGCTGGGATATGATATATATATATATATATATATATATATATATATATATATATGTATGTATATATATGTATGTATATATATATATAAATACATATATATATATATATATATATATATATATATATATATATATATGCATACATACATACATACATACATACATAGAGCGGTAATCTTTCGGGTGTTGGTGAATTGCCTAGAAAGATAGCAGTTGCTAAGTAAAAAATATATATACATACATACATAGAGCGGTAGTCTTTCGGGTGTTGCTGAATTGCCTAGAAAGATAGCGGTTGCTAAGTATTTGCGCACATAGGGGTTGGGCATCTTGTGTGCAACCTGTATAAAAAAGGTATTAAGGGGCACGGGATTACATGTTGTCATGCCTGTGCAGACGGCAGGCAGGTATCCGTAGGGTATCCGACCTTGGTTCATGATTAAGGTATCGGTAATGGGGTCTCCTCTGTGTTTCGGGTATGGGGGTAACAGAGCAAGGATAGGCGATGAGCCTTATAGGTAGCAGAAGGCTACAGATTCCTAAGTGTAGAGTGGTATGTATCTTTGGGTCCTTTCGAGTATCGAGTATATATTACGATATCAGTAAACGGACTGTAGTAATGGTAATTAGTTGCCCAAATTCTAGTAGCTTATTACCTTAGGTGAGATCTATGTATACATATTATGAAATTTTGACGGCTTTGGTTATCAATGGAGCGGTCGGATGGTTGGTAGTACTACATGACCAGTAGGGGTCTACAGAGTTGAGTAGGTACAGTCATAGGGTAGGAACTGCAGTAGTTTGGGATTAGCAAGATAGTTGCAGACCTTCTATAGGTAATCTGTGGGCGTATCAGTGGTCTTAAAGGAATAGGGGAACGGTATTAATACTTGAGGAGCCGTAGGAATACCTGAGCATAGGGATTTCTTTCCATAGGGGATGAAGCAGATATAGGTAACTACTATAGGATCAGTATATGAGCAGTCGATTAGGTGAACATGTAGGTGTACATATAGGATGCGAAAAAGTGCATAGTGGAAGCAGTTTTAGTATACATAAGACCACTATTGGGTTCCAGATTTGAGTATTAGTCACAGACCAATTTACAGCAGTTGGTAAGGCAACATAAAGTAGATAAAGTCAAAGTAGACATCATAGTTGGGAGGGAGTAATGAGCCTGGGTGTGCATGCATAGGTAACTTAGGATTTAGATAAATCTATGTGCATCAATGAGAGATAGGATATGAGTGGGGGTATCTGATTGGTACACAGGTATTCTTATGATAACAATAGGGAGTTAATTAGAAGGTATCAGTCCTTGGTTATGGGCTAACGTGTAGAGAATTGGAAGAAACAAGTGTGTACAAAGTATAGTAAGGATATCATAGCAAGTAGAGGGCATGGTATGCACAAGTTAGATTTAGAGCTATGGATACATGTGTAAGGCCTTAAAGTGCTGCAGTAATAGCTGCTACAAGAGGGTACAAAACAATATAGTACGGGCATGGGAAGGGAAAAATCTTCTTGAGTATCAGTTATGATAGGTGGATTATTGTAGCAATAGGATGCTTTGCCAAACATCTAAAGGTAAAATGCAGATAATAAAGTCTGAACAAGGATTTGGTTGTATGTCATAAATAGGTAATTGGATACAAGGGTACCTAGGGTATCATGCTGGTCCTTGTGCTTGACCCGGGTACCTGGTGTATCCTACAAATATAGGAATAGAGATTTACAAATATAGGAATAGAGACAGTTGTCATGAGGGAATGCTTAGAGTAGGGAGTACATATAAGAACTTCAATTGACATCAAGTAAATCTAGGTTAACGATTGGAAGAGTGAGGATGAATAAGTTGGGGCATTTATGTGTGCTTTAGATGTTCATGCTAGATAAAGACGTGCATACTAGTGTCAAGTGAGTAATGTAGGTATCTGTGATACATAGAAGCATTTGGTAGGTATCTAGTGTCAAGTGCGGGTTCCTAATATATATATATATATATATATATATATATATATATATATATATATATATATATATGATGAGATACCTAATAGGTATTAGAGGACTAAGAACAAACTACCCATTGGTTTATGATCCTTGTCTAGAAACTAATAACAAAGTAGACAATTGAATTTGATTTCAATTAATTATTGACAGTATAATTCATAGAATAGGTCCCTTGGACTCGGACTTGGTACCTAACCCGTATCACCAGCTCAGGACTCCAGGCGAGTACATTTATTGTTTGTTTTCAATATTATTAATTCCTATATTACACTGTTCATTTATATAATACTTGATTCCTGACATGCTCATTTCACGATGGCACTCCATATTTACTTTACATGTCATATTCCTTCTCATATATTGTGTCGGGAAGGGGAAGTACTAAAAAGATATGTGATCAGACCATAGACCATATTTTATTTTCTGCTCTATAGACATTAATAAATAAAGTAGCCTTGTGGTGTAACTATCCCTGACTGATCACATAAAAAAGTTACTTCAAATCACATAGATAGCTTATCTTTCTGTTACATATTGTCATCTATTTTCTTATTTACATTTCCTTATGTTTCGTGTTATGATTACTTCGATATTCTCTTCTTATATTTTATGACTAACTATTGTCTTATATTCGTTAACATATACTTGAAACTGCATTCAATAAATTGTACTCGTTCCATCCTGACAAGGTAAACATTTTAGGTGATTATGAAGAGGACGGGTGCCCTAATCGGTATGGTCTATATATGAAAGATGGGGCTAAGGTCGTCCTTGCTTTTTAAGAGGATTTTGTAGCATCTGACCCAGTGTGAATGTTCAAATAGAATTAGGTTTAGTTTGAGGCCGAATTTGTCTCCGGGTTTAGTAGATATTGGATATTTGACATTTTTAGACATGTAGTTTTGGAGATTGCTTATCTTCGAGATTTTATCTATTTTATGGTTTTGTGACTTTATATATCTTTTCATTATTCCTTCTATCTTAGAGCTTTGATTGAGTATTGTTCTCCGAAGTGGAGTTAAATATAATTTAGTGGGTTGTTCATCATATAATGACTATACAGCATTCTACCATCGACACTGCGACGTAGGCTGGTAGTGCGCACGATTCATGCCCAATTTCAGGGTGCGGGTCGTGACAAAAACCAAAGTCATATTTACTTTGGCTATCTACGCCCTGCTAGGGGATATGCCCCATCTCATCATGTGCCTCACTTCTATGGGTGCGCACGACTCATCGTGCCCCTACCTACACTTGTCTGTTACTCCCCTCGAGGTTGCATTTAATGAGTATGGTCTTCTCGAGACCTCTATCCGACGCTTTGATTTTTGTGCAGATAATGAACATAAAAGCTAAAGTTCATTCTTCTAAAAAATAGATACGTCAGGCATGTGTCACCCTAAGTCTCCCCAGGAACGTGTTGCCTAGTCAAGTTCAGGCGTGTGTCACCTTGAGCCCTTTCTTCATGCACGTGTGCCTCTGCCCCGTGCCTACAATTCTCCTTAATAATAAACATGCCACCTAGGATGGTGATTCCTAGGCGTGTAGAGAGTTAGGCGCATGACACATGTCAAAGACCTAGTCACGCCACAACGAGTTTTTAGCATTTCGAGATTTCCTCCAACAATAAAATACCTAATCTACTACATGGCAGTCAGCTAAGGCTTCTCACCAGTGAAGTGCATGCCTTGCTGTAACTGACTCCTGTTTAGGAATGCTACGTGGCAATCTGATGGAACGTGCGCCTACCTCTCATTGGATTACCCTTCCCCTCTATTATAAATAGGAAGAGTCCTTCTCTATTTGAAGCTCTTGATTCCCTCTAGTTCCTATATTTTCCTCAAAAAGTTTCCAATCTTTCCAGAGAGAGTTATTGCTGCTTCCTTTAGCCCATAAAGTTAAGTCCAGCAACCCTCTCTCTCAGTCAGATCGTCAACAGAATAACGTAGCAACCCTCTATCATCACAGCCCAGATAAAAAACAAAGTATAATTGGAAGTCTGAATTACATTCTCATTCACAACCTTCAATGCTCTTTCACGGCATCAAGAAACAGTGGCGAACAAGATGGTGACTCTGTTGGGGATGTCCTTCTATTCCAACGAGAAGAGTATGATACAATCTGATACGACCATGCTTGAAACTACTGCAAAAATATTGGTCGTCAAATTCGACCAATCCATATTTGAGAAAATAGTCTATGGGAATAGTGTAGGCCCTTCTCCTAGGTTGTCACAGCCTAAGAAAATAAAGAAGGAATGGGTGTCCAAAAGCTCGCATAACTTACCAAGAACCTACTGAAGTGGAGCAGCACGCGTCGATCCAACATTCATCTGGTGCGCCGACGGCTTCACCTCCTACCCCTTTGTCAGGCAAATGACTTTGAGAAGATCAATGTGCGATGGAAGCCCACGCCTACCACTGGGCGTAGGAACGACACAAACCAAGGCACACTCAAGGCCTTGAATTGTTTGGCGTGTGAAGGAAACCAAGGCGGGGCACTACACGTTGCAAGTCTAAGATGAATGCGCGAAGGCGCACGCACCACACACGCTACCTCTATCATGCCAGAAAATGGTGAGATGTGTGCGCTGCTCATCGTGATGCATGACTGATGGGAAGCTCTACCGGTCTCCCCAGTGTGCCTCTGTGCTAGACCAGCTTCCAAAATCTTTCAATTGTCCAAATGCACATCATACACATGAAAAGGGCTCGGAATAACATCCATTTATATGCCACAACACTCAGTCAATCTAGAGGCTCAAAGTAGGTATAAAAGTGAACCTTCTCATGATTTGTATCACGTGATTAATCACAAGCGTTAAGTGAAATAAACAACAGCGGATACTACACACGAAACACCCTCTGTGGGGCATACGTGTGCTAGTATCATTATTAACTGCTGCTGAGCAAAGTTCGCATCAGTCCTAAAAACATAGTATGTGTTCCAATGGTTACAGTCCACCGCATCCGACAGACAGTATCTCGACGAACGAGTACGATCAGACAATAAGGATGAGCCTCTCTTCTTATTGTGCCATGTTGTAAGGAGTTCTCCTATGGACGAAACAAAATCTCATCCTTCGGTCAGCACGCCGAAAAATCGATTCAAGAGCAGCAAGTTGGATATGGCCAACACCGGGGTGTTCCAGAGCACACGTTTGAAATACAAACTATTATTCGAAGCCTTAAGAACTGGGGGTAGCCAGTGCACCATACCTACTATTGTCCTAATTGGGGGTACGAGTCCTCAGTACATCCAAAATGCAGGGGGTAGCCAATCTCCGGTACTGCATCACAACCCTACGTTCCAAAGGGACATTGATTCCTACAGAACCGAAGGAAAGAATGCCGTGGGCACCCATCCCAACATGCTTCTGAAGCCTCAGGGACAGAGGATGATAGAAACAACAATTTCTATGATTACTCCTAAATGATTGCATACAATGTCGATAGTGAAGCGTAGGAGTCAGGGATGAAAAGTGATCGATCAGCTCGTACTCATATTATGCCATCACATATGGCAAGTGATGGACAAAGATCTCACGACAGCCGACGCTTCGAAATGCTCGAAGAAATAATACAAACTATGAATGCCAGTCTTGCATTCCTAACAAAGACTGTCGTCGAGATAAAAGCGGCCCAAACTTCGTCACAACTGCAAGTTCAAGCTCCTAAACTGGAAAACAATAGGGAATCTGATGCCCCCAATCATCCAACTATAATTCGTTATATAGTGCTACCGCCTGCAGCCAGAAATCATACCTTGTCGCAAGCATCTACGCAAGCAGTATCGAAAGAAGTTCTCGAAGCCATCCGAGATCTCTAAGCTAGTGTCGATGCCAAAGACAAACAAGAATCTCGGCAGAAGCTAGTGTTTAGCCAACCTTTTTCCAGTTGAATGGAATAAGGTGGTCTATCCTCCTAAGTTCAAACCTGTGACCATCACTCCATTTGACGGGAAAGAATCTTCCCGTCAACATCTGAATCATTTCAGCACTATGACAGGTGCCAAAAGATAAGGCTCTCCTCGCAAATCTGTTTTTCGGTACCTTAAGAGTCGTCTACAAATGGTTTTATAGTTTCCCGGACAACTGTGTATCAACCTTCGATGACCTTTAGCATCTGTTCCTATTTCGATTTTATGAGCCAGGAATAGACATGACAATGTCTACTTTATTGGTCACCACTCAAAATGATAGAAAGTCTGCCTGGATCTACATAGAACGGTTTTGACAAGCTGTACTAAGATTACCACCTGGTGTTCCTGAATCACCCTTGATGGATACCTATCGAAAAGGCTTGACTCCAATGACAACTTTGGACGGGGTTGTCTGGTCCCACAGACTGGACTACTTTTATTATCAATGCCGAGGAAGTGGAAAGGAAAGCTAAGGAGGCCCATTTACTAGAAATGATCTTCCCGAAAGAGAAGGGCAGAAGGTCTGCTCGGACTTCCAACAACAATGATCGAGAGTCCAAAGCAAAGCATGTTATGACTGCAAGCCTCAGTCAGGGTACATCTCCTGCTCAGAAACCTGAGAGACCCCCAATACAAAAGAAAAAATGTTCTTTCAAACATAAGACCGCACTACAGCTACTCAATGTGCTTCCCGACGACAAAAAGATGCAACTTCTCTCTCCTAGGCGTCCTGATGAGGTAGACAAGGTGGATGATCCCAAGTATTATCATTATCATTGGTAGGTCCACCGCACGACTCAGGATTGCTACATCATAAAAACTACATACAGAGGCAGGTCGATGCCAACGTCTTCTCATTGGACTTTGAAGAGAAGGTGGTTTCTGTCAATATGGTGACCCTCCAATTCTATAATTTTTGCCAACAAAGGCAGATGATGGGGTCATCCTGATCCCAAAAATAACTATAGAGGTCGTTAACCTCCCAACTACTCGAACATCATGGTTAGTACCTATCAAAATACCTCAATAAGAGGTCATATTGGTACGTATGGACCTTACGGATGATTTGACCTGGTCTGTTCTACGTCATGCCAGTAAGATCAATAGAAAAAAGGTCAAATCTTGTAATATGACCCCTTCTACGCCCAATGAAAAGAGGGTGGAAGCAACGAGGACTGGTCTATATAACACACGTAACTATGACCAAGCCCTTAGAAAAAGGCGTTGTCGGTGTCGACATCCGACAGGTAGACCATGCTCCCGCTTATCCAACCTTCTCCTTATGCCGGCCAAGTAGCACCAATAAAGCAACCCGCACGTGACTGTACATCGCCTCCTTAGTATGACGGTGGGCCACCCCGGCATCGACGAGCCACCACACGATAATGGACTAACCGCTATCCGCTTGGCGCGACCAACCGCGCAACACGCACGTACACACCAATATAGGTGCTGTGCATGAAATCGCAGCGACAGTACCAAACACTATCGTAAGCCGTACGACCCCTGGCCCTATGATCACCGGCAAACCCCCTGCTACGTCCCTATCATCCCCGACATGATACATAGTCGAGTCGTACGTTTCGTGACAAATTTCGTTGTGACACGCACGAATTCGAAGTCAAAATTGAGTTTTAGGATAGTGACTTTGGACGCATTTTTCAGACAATCTGAAAGTTGGATCATCAATTCAATTCTTTCATCTCAATCTTGGTATATACCCCTTCGCTCAGTTAAATTTTCAACCGTTAATTCGATCGTTTGATAGATTAAAATCGGCCACCAAGTTGACCTTTTAAATCAAGTTTAATTTGGACAGATCCGTGTAGCCAACTTTGCGAATTTATTCTCCCTCATGGAAGCACCGATTGTTGAGCCACATGTTCCAATACACAACTGGTATACCCTCTTCACGTGACAAAAATTTTGTTCCATTATTATGTCGTTTGATTAGTTGAATTCAACGCCAAATTTGGCCGTTCGAATTAGTATTTTATAATTTTAAAAATACAAATTTTGAACCCGGGACATCGGTTTCCAAATCTGCCACCACCATTGATCTTGTGAAGTCATTCTGCCCATAATAGACCTACGGTTTGTCGAATTTCGAGAACTTGGATCCCGACAGCATTTTGATGCAAATTAGGCCATATGTTTTAGTTCGACGGGCAATTTTGTGATATGCTCGTCGAAATCCAATTTTTGATATACCGTTGTGTTCGTATTATTATTCTGGTCTCGTATACATATAGTTTTCTAGGTTTAGAGATCTTTTATTTTAGCACGCTTTTCGGTGCAAAGTGGGTCCAACGGGGATACTATTTTGGCCCAAACTTACTATTTTGTCCCTATATCCAGAATTGGACTTATGGATTGCCTAACCCAGCAATTTAGGTTATTCTAGGAATTTTGACAATATCTGTTTCAGCATCCTGAGATGTTTACAGGAGTTTCACCTTTACTACTTTATTTGGATTGATGATTTTGCTTGCGAGACGTCGCCGAATCATCGTGCAACTTTCAGGCATGATACCTTACCATCTTGCACTCGTACTCGATTTGTATATTTGCTAGTATTTTACATTAGTATAGTGCGTCCAAGTATGACTTGGGTGCCATCGATATGTCTATCAATGTTTGTGTGCATGTGTATGTGTTGACTATACGTGATAGTTGACATTCCCGATGTATTGAAGTTATGCTTTATAAATTCTTTGACCAGTTGACACATCTCATACATGACACAAGAGTGAGGATCATAGAGTTTGCATGAACCTACGTATTCTACTTGCTACCGATCGGACGGTTCGTGTGTCAGTTCATATATGGATTAGCGGAGTCTAGATAGTGACTTGCATAGAGATATGGATTGCCAGGCCATGGATATGACTTATGTGATACATGGGCAGGGAAAACAATTGGGATGTATAAGCTAGCCCACAGCCTTACAGTAACCCAGATTGGGTTCATGGTTTCCAAATTTTTGGTGTGTCACTAGAGGATATATCCGACAGCAGCCCCTGCTTATGAGGCAGATACGGTCGGGAGGTATGCTAGTGATGCAAAGTATGGCTAGGGGATATATCCACTCAGTGGCCCCGACTGCACATCACATATGATCCGTATGTGTACTAGTTCATGCAAAAGCCTCTAGCGGATGCTATGTTTTATTCCTACCAACTTATACATTCCAGTATAGTTTTCGACTTTCATTATACCTAGATGGTTAGGTTCAGCTTGTGTTATGGCATGGGATAGTGTCTTGTCACAGAATGGTGGATCACTTCTTGTCATCGTTTGGTTATAGGATTGATACATTATTTCGATGATGGGATGCGAAACCATGTTATGACCCGAATTATTATTACGCCTTGTCATATTTCATTTACAGTTTATTATAGTATTATTTTTATGTATCTTGCTAGTTCCATGAGGACTTGGTAATCTCTCCATGTAGATGATTGTGCTGAGTAAGTTCGATGATTGTACTGAGTTAGTTTGTTGATCTTGTTGGTGTTGCCATTCCCTGTTTAAGTATCTTCCGTAATTTATATTTACTTACTTTCTGCTTATTTGCTTAGCTTTATAGACCCATATTGTTCTTCGAGTCTAATCAAACATATATGTTAATGGACTCCAGACCATGATACATATTATTTATTCTTGAATTTATTCTTTATTGTTGATTGAGATATAGATTAGTTAGTATATGTTAGTGTACCTTACATCGTACAACAAATATGATAATTCTATTAAATTGGGATACATATTCTAGTCGTACAGCTGGCATGCTCATGCCTTGGGTCCCCTATATATTTTGGAACTGGGGCATGACAGAGGCTGTGGATACATGAGAACATGATCGTATCCTCCACCCTATACCAATGCTTCAAATATGTCAATAGTGACGGTGTAGTGAAGAATGAGTTCGTAAACATTGATCCTTTCAAAGGGATTGAAGTCAACTATTCAGAATCTCGCCTATTCCCGAAAAACCATCGAAGGGACTCATGCGAGGATGCCGATGATGAGACAGAAATGCTGATCTCCTCTGAAGGACCTATCAAAGTGAAGTTAAGGAACATCCTACAGCATCGAAGGTCAAACTACCGACAAACTCCTCAATCCGTTAGTGGTTCGGCTAAAAGGACCGCCAACAATGAAGATTTCCTCTGACAAACCTCATATAGTAAAACTACATAGTCCGCCTATTCCCTCTTGAACCTCGCCAACCATAAAGACTGGGGGTGGCAATCTGAAAAACACGATCGTACCCCACTTCCCTGGGTTTGACAACATAATCCTGGAGGACGATTTGTCCAACTTTATCAATAAAGGGATGTCTTCAGAGTACTTTGCTTCTTTCGCTGAATATTCCTTTAAGCATGCCCTAAGGTTATCTCTACAAACACAAGTCGTGTCCACTTACTCTTTGTGCCTAGTCCACCCAATACACGACACATATATCATAGTGCCAGCCAGGAAGAAGGGAGAGAAGCCTATTACATTCGGTCGAATAGAATGCTCTCGAACCCACGTCTCTCATAAGTTAGAACATGAAATCGTATGGTGCAAGTTCACTACTACACTCCTCAAGCTCGACGTATCATCAAGAAGATGGTGTATGACTTGAACAACAATATGGGCTTTAACTATTTTAAGGGTCGACACTTGCCAACTAAGATCAACGTCCCCAAAGGTGAATCTGATCAATATTACCACAAGACCCGTTATGGTCTAGGGTATTTCTTATCCAAGCCTACCGAAACTTACAATCCAACAGGGAAACGTATTCATATTCTTTAGACTCTTCCTACGACTCCGACGTCAGCATCGGAAAAGCATTCCGGAAAATATTATCAGTGAATATGACATCTATAGACCATATCGAAGGAGATGATGACCAATTCATCGAGCCTTTCGAAGTTGAATCTTGGGCTCAACAACTTGATTCCAAATTGGAAAAATGCTTCGAACAGCGGAAGCCTTCCACCGAAGGTGAGGACGTACAAGTCAATCTGGGAGATGACTCTTCTCCTATGCCAATCTTTATTAGCAAAAGCTTAAAAGGGAAAGATCGTGAATCTTTTATCGAGCTCTTGAGATAGTACATAGATGTCTTCGTCTAGAGTTATTAAGAAATGCAAAGGCTAGATCCAAACATCAACGTACACAAATAAAATATATTACCCTATACAAAGCCCGTGAAGCAGCAACAATGATATTTTCGCCCCAATATTATAGACGCCATTGAGAAAGAGGTGGATAAGCTGATAGCAAGTGGCTTCATCTGTGAGGAACAAAATCCAGATTGAGTAGCCAATATTGACCCAGTCGCCAAGAAAAAATGGAAAGGTCCGAGTCTGTATAGACTTCTACGATCTGAACACCGCATGTCGAAAGATGAGTTTTCACTACCAATCACTGATGTGATGGTAGATAATACCTGTGGGTTCGAGCATACGTCATTCATGGATAGCTACTCAGGGTATAACCAAATCAAGATGTCACCAGAAGATGAGAAACACACGCCGTTCCGGACACCGATCGACGTATTTTGTTACACCATGATGGCTTTCAGTTTATAGAATACACGCGCTACATACCAGAGAGTATGAGCACCATATTCTACAAACACTTGTGTAAGATAGTCGAATGCTATATTGATGACATCACTGCAAAAAGTCGTATCTACGGTGATCACCTACATGACTTAGGAACTGTGTTTGACCTGATGAGGGCACATCAATTGAAGATGAACCCGACCAAGTCTTTCCTGGGGTATCCAGCAGCAAATTCCTGGGATTTATTATCACTTCAAAGGGGATTCACGTTGATCCCAAGAAGACAAAAGCTATCATCGAGATGCAACCGCTAAAGAACCCTCATGAACTTCGTGGTCTTCAAGGGCGCTTAGCGTACATCTGAACGTTTATCTCTAATCTTTCAGGATGTTGTAAGCCCTTCACCGAGTTGATGAAGAAGGGGTATCATACATCTGGTCCGAAGAAAGCCAACGAGACTTTAAGGACATTAAAGAGTACCTCACGAACCCTCTAGTCTTAGTGGACCCAGTAATAGATAAACACATTCTACTTTACGTCCGAGCCATGGACTATTCTCTTGGTATATTATTAGCCCAGAACAATGATGCCGTCTACGAACAGGCCATCAACTACCTCAGTCGACAACTGATCGGAGCTAAAGTTAGATATACCGCTGTTGAAAAAGAATGCCTTACCCTGGTTTTTGCCATTCGAAAAACCTATCATTACTGTAGGACCGTTGAGCACCACTAGAGGTGATGAATAGAGTGTGTGTGTGTGCAGCAAAAATAATCACCAATTAAAAAATTAAGCAATTATAAACGATGGCAGATAAAAGACGGTAAATAAAATACGGTAAAGTAAGAGTCAAGAATTCAAACTCAATGACACAAGGATGTATACCGATCTCCCTCTGGGAGAACTAGTCCTGTGTCGAGTACTCTTGCTCGATGTTAATCAACTATGGCACAAGCTTTAACTGAGTGCTTGCAACTCTTACAACACCGTGCTTGGCGACAAGTGCACGACCGATTTCACAACACCATGCTTGGTGATGAGCGCACGACCGACTCCAGAAGGCAATTAGAAAACTGAAATGTTTTCTGAATACAGCCTCCGATACAACTCTTCAACACCAAATTCTATATTAAACAAAAACTGTAATGTCTTGGCTAAGAGTCGTGAAAGCTTAGATATGAAAGTAAAAAGCTCATAAAACTTTAGATAGAGAAGAGAATAGATGAAATAGGATATGTGAATTGAATTGCAATCTCAACTCTATTTATAGTGTTTACCGCATTCAGCCAGAGTTCGGATGTAGAAATCTCGCATTCGAATATTGGATGTAGATTTAGAGGGAATGGTTAAAACCACCCTGATCGAACTCGAGTCGAGTTCGGACAGAGTTCTGCTAGAACTATTTTGGCCAAATAGGTTGGGTTTTGGGCTATTTTGGTATATAGACTTTTGGATAGGTATTTGTGGATAGGTAGGCTATATTTTTATGGACTGAGAATAGCTAAGCCAGTATCGATCCGATCAATCCTGCATATTTTCTAGACTCAATAAAAGGAAACATAAATAATAAATATCAAAACCAATAGCCCTTTGATGATGCCTGTCTTCTTGTATTTGAGCAGACTTGAAGGCGCATTTTTCCTTGATGGTAGCAGAACCCCGGACACGAGGCCCTGGATAGGTCGCATGGCGGTTCAGAGAAATCTTCTTGTATAATACCGTCTTTTGTCCATCAATAATTCTTTATTACATATGTCCTGGTTTGATCATGCTTACTACTTCTCTTCAAGTACATACTAGACGAACAAAACAAATATGATGCAATATAATACAAGCATAGCAATTTGATATAGTGAATGTTAGGACAATGCTAAGTTTAAGTAGCAACATGATAGTGATTACATGAATATTAGTGACGTCATTATGTTAAACTTAATCAATTAGCCATATTCAAAAATATAATATAATTATTGGGCTAACAATCTCCCACTTTTTGATTATGGAAAATTGGTTAAGTTTAAGATCGATACGATAGATGCATGTAAACTTAAACTTATTTCTCCCTCGTTGACATGATTAAAAATAAGCTACCCTATAATAAAAGATAAAATAAACTCAAGCATAAGAAAATATATCATAGTAGAAGGAAGACAAAGAAAATTCATGAACAACAATTAGGAGAATAGTGTAATGACAAGTTTAGAAAATTATATAACTAAAGTAGAAAAACTTGTCAAAACACAAAATAGTTGGTTGAAAAAAAATCTGAAATAAAACAATAAATAGTTTACCAATTAGTAGAAATCAAATCATTGGTCATAAATAATCCATTAGGAATTAAAATCCATAAATCTAGTATATACCAATAAAAATACCAAAAATAGTATATCTAGACAATATAACAAAATTTTCATCAATGATCACAAAAAAATATGATTCACACTTTGCCCAAACAAATTAGTGAATCATTTCCATATAGAGTATAATCATTAGAAAGAAATCAAAATAGAGATACTAGAATCATCTATTTACCCAAGTTAATGCATTTGAGCTCAATTACCTTAGCATGATATATGAATATCCATTAGATAAACATGAAGGTAATCGAGATAAAATACTTGAGAAGGAGAAATTCAGTCGACTTAAATGCTCCCTCACAAAGTATGACCAATCTAAGTATAGATAATCATGAACTTTGTGATATAACCTCAATAAGTAAAGCCAAATATAATAATAACTCAATAATTATCAAGATAAGAAAATCAAGATAGTATCAGAAAATTATAACTTGTGACTCCATGAAAATGAAAGAACCAAGAAAAATTTAAAAAAATCATATATTCTCTCATAAATCTAATATAAATCCAAATATCATGAACACAATCAATAAGAATAAAGTAAAAGGCTATAGGTCCATGATGAACTAGGTATACTATATATTAAGGGTATAAATGAATCAAAGCAATTAGTTTGCTTCCCCTTAAAATATACGTATCTAGTTCAAAAGCATTTATATGCATAAAATAGATAAATAATCACATGATCTAAGGGATATCTGAGATATGCATCGTTCTTTCCTTTGATCAATGCATATAAAGTTCCAAACTTAAAATAAGATATCATCTTTAGGGAAAAATAAATATCCACTAATCAAATGATTAATGATGAACAAACAAAATATACCTCCAATTAAAAAATTATTCAAATAACAAAAATGATTTCAAGGCCGTAAAAGATTTTTCAAAATAGTCGTAATTCGACTAACAGACAGATTCTAAATAATAAAGAGAAATCAAAAGTCTTTTGAAATATGAAATTTATTATAAAAAGTTGTCTTAATAAATGTTCGAATACATCCGTTTAGTCCTCAGACTGACAGTTGATGATTCGAATTTTTATACGAAAATAACTTTAATAAAAGAATACATAAATCATAAATAGCCTATCATGAACAAATAAAACATGACTCGATAAATGTCCAAATAAATGGTATTCTAGATGTATGGCATGTCAGGGAAATAATTGATTTGAAATAATTAACTGCCCCCCTTTACATGGGTATATCCAAAATCAATAGTATTGATATATTTAAAACAGAAAAATATTTCCATAAGTAAGAAACTAGTTCATCAAAATATTATATCTTCTTTTCAAAGTTCATTTCTTTCCTTTTAAAACCTTAGAACGGTGTTCATCCGATAACTGTAGGCTTAAAAAAAGAAACGCTTTGAGATAAAAAATTCAATCTGCTTGACTTCTCTCCAGCAAAGAATTACTGCTATTGGCAGCTATTAACTTGAATAAGAAGAGAATAATAAAAGCTTAATAAAATGAGTATCATGAATATTACATAAAGGCTAAAGAACATACCAAAAAACGATAATATTCAATGAGTAGTCACAAGATCAAATCAAGTCTGAATATACAATAGTGTGACAAAAATATGAATATATCAAAAGATGACAAACATTAACCTATGAAAAATCAATGTATGTTATCTTTTGTGAAAATATTTTCATTTAAATAATATTATCCATCAAAGTTAAAATCCAAATCTAAAGACGAAATCCATATCACTTTGCTTAGAATAGAGATCAATCCAAGATTCTAGACCGTTTTAGAGAACACAAAAATAAGTATATCCACTAAAATTGAAAAATCTCAAACAATAAAAAATAAATGATTTATAGCTAAAAGCATAAGATGTATCAATTACATATATTCTTTTATATGGTACAAAATCATTAGGTAACAATAAAATATAAAGCATTTAAAAATCAAAATGTAAGGCCTATATACGCTGATGTATTATGGAACCTAGGGGACCGGGTTCAGTATCCTAGATCCAGAACTAGACAATAGTTGTAAGTAGACCTTAATAAATCTTAAGTCTATAAAGTACTGATCACTTTGGGTTAGCTGTAGTGGCCGGTTTCCAGCTAGCGGTAGTCCAAAGACTAGTATACCGTGTCACATCAAGCTATTTACCCCTGTATGACAGAAGAACCCATTCGGCTTGTACCCAAAATAATCTCTACCTTTAAGAACTTAGATTTAAAGAAATATATGCATATCATCAACCAATATCGAAATCTAGAATCTCTAAATATAAGAGAAGTAAATACCCATAGAAAATTTACCAAGATGAAGATACTAAAAACTATTTTTTCAAAGAGTTTTTCTAATTCACTATAAAGATATATAAAATTGTGCACTAATAAATATGGAGATTATATATCAAGAAAAAACATAAAAATAATTATCCATACTTAGTCATATACAAGATAGAAAAAATATTCTCAGAAAATTATAATTAAATAGATATACCATTTAATGAAAATCAAATGAGAGCTAGTAGCAAGCTATTAATTAATAACATGCAAGATTCTACAAATTCAACCATTTAGAATAAATCGTTTAGTATGTTACCAAAGTGGTTCTAGTAACACACTTTTGTTGGTATAATTGCTTGGAAGATAACCTTTGTACCTTGCAATCACCAACGTGTTCCATGGTTTTATTTGATATAAGAAGCTTCACCTACACCAAGTGTCAAAGACTTTGGTATCCAAAACTTGGATCCATATTAGTTAGCTTTGGGAACCCATTTGCACATGTTCATATCAACTAGCTTTCTAATCTGACAATGATTAGAAATATGTCCATTCATATTACAATAGTGACAGAAAGTATTAGCATCAGTACTATGTACAGCAGTATGAGAACGTGCAGTAGTGTAATATGATGTGCATGGATATTTGTTGTAAAATACATGGTTATGTGAAGCTCTTTCGTTGCTTGGTTCCTTTGTAAAAGAAATGTCGTGTGTGACTTTGTGATGTGTCACGTGTCTTGTGTTAGACTGAGTCATAGGTTGTACTACATGCTTTTTCTATAAGAACAGTATCATTTTATGACATTAAAATTAAGGCATACATAAATTGTATGCCATAAATAATTAATTTACGGCATGCATTTTAATGAATGTCGTAAAAGTATTACGAATATAACTTGGTAAGTTATTTATGGCGTGGATTGTATGCTATAAATTTTTATACACAAATAAAGGCGTATAATAATTGTCGTGAGACCAAAAGATAAGAATACGAGCATTATCAACCTCAAAACTCCCCGCGAATTATTTTAGAAAAACCCCGTGGCTATATACTTTCCAACCCTAAAATATGCTTCCCCCCAATCCCCCGCACTTCATCCTAAAAATTTCTTTCCCCCCAATCCCCCGTACTTCATCCTAAAAATTTCTTTCCCCCCAATCCTGCTTACTAATTTCACCTTTAAATTTCCCCACATCTATTCTTCCCACTAAAAGGTTCGACTTTCTCCTCTTCTTATAAATTATTTTTCAATTTTATTTCAGAAACCGCCAACTTCCTCTTCTTCTATTGATTTTCTTTTTAAATTTTTATCAGATAATAGCAAGGGAGGTAGAGAGGCATACAAATTTTCTAGCACATTTCTTCTCCAATTTCCCTTTTTATATTTAGGGTTCTATTCTGATTTTTTTGTTATTTTGGGTTTTGTAGGAAACCCGCAGCTACATTGAGCACATCTACACTTTTATGGCCACACAATTTTTTTTAATCTGATTTTTTGTCAGTTTTGTTAATTTTGGTTTTATAGGCATATAATTTTCTTTTATAATTTAGGTTTACAAATTTGTGAGCATATCTACCATAGACTCACGGCTGAACCACCTTCATAATTTTGACTACACTATTTCAGGTTCAATTTCTTCTCTTTTCCCCCAATTTTCATCTTTATATTTATGGTTTTATTCTGTTTATTATTATTATTTTGGGTTTTATTGGAAACCCAAATCTACAGTGAGCACATCTTGGAGTTATAGGCATAATGATATCTATTCTAATTTTAATCTGATTTTATGTCATTATGTTAATTTTGGGTTCATACATATAATTATTTTTTGTTATTTAGGGTTATAAATTTGTGAGAACATCTACCGGAGACCCACGGCTGAATCGTCTTCACAAAACATGACTCCGATGTTTAAGGTTCGATTAGTTATGCGGAACTGGCTCTATCGAACATGACCCTATCTTGTGATCCGGTATCCCACAAGCCAAGCACAATCCCTGTGCTCTGTGACATTCTGATACTACATGTCTTGGCATCCAACAATGAGTGAAGCTCATTGCGGAAGACTGGTTCTGCTTCTGTTGCTAAGGATACATCGGTGTCGAGTGCTGAATCGATGAGACTGTGGTCGCCCTCCTAGAAGCTCCAATAGTCAAAGCCTTAACTGCTGGGGCTGGTATTGATGACTGGGACAATTGACTATGAGACCTCTTCCGGCCCCCTACTCGGTCTACTATCTTTTGGGAGGTGTACTCATGCCCTCCTAGGAGCTCCATCGCTAGAATGATCTCTAGGTGGATCCCCTGTTGGAACCGCTGGGCTCGGTCCAATTCGGTCACTACCAAGGTAAGAGCAAACCGACTAAGCCTTAAAAACTCAGCCACATATCCATCGACCGTCCTTCCCATCTCCTTGAGATTGCTGAATCTGGTCTGTAGATCATACCGAGCTACTGCATTAAAATACTTCATCTGGAACTTGTCACTGAATACCTCCTATAAGACATGCGTCACCAAACCAATTGCTTGCATCGCCTACCAGCTGCTGGCTAAGTCCAATAACTGCAGGCGCACTACGGCCACCTTCTCATCCTCTGGAATTCTAGCGGCCTCTAGAATAACCTCTATATCCTTAAGCCAAGCATCAACAACAATCGCATCTTCACTGCCATCAAAGAAAGAGGGTTCAGGCGGTTGAAATTGTTGGCCGTATTGTTCCCTTGATAACCTACTCTACCCATAGCATCTTGTACTGTTTGGTGCAGGGCATCGCCCCGACGATCTTGGAATGCAAGCAATTCTCGGATGAGTCCAATCAGGGCTCCTTGGTCAGGCTCTACAGGCTAGACTGGCTAAATCGGTAGCTCTTGACCCCCAAAAGGCATGACTCTGGAGGCTACCCTTGAGTGTTAGGCTTGGTCTCCAGGTTGTTACTGGTTCACTGGAGGTGCTCCATCGGGCTGATCGGCGGGACTAGGAATAATGCCACTGAAGAAATGACATGAGGAACAATAAGGAAGGACCAAGATAGATCAAGGATATAAGCATGTGATCAGGTCAAGATTCAGGAAGTTTAGAAGACACGAGTAGTGATAAATGATGAGTGCTGATTGAGACAACTATTCAATAAAACCCCTACATATCTTGATTTACAAGACCTGTATGGGCTACCACTTAAACCGTGTCATGCCCCAGAACCAGAATACTTGAGAGTGGGGGACAGACACAACCAGCTACGTATATTGAAGTGCAAGCCACCTCGCAATACGGTCACGTCTGTCTAGATGCATGAGGGTTTAACTACAAGCCAACAGTCTCTTATAGTCAAGAACAAGCCTAGTGTCTTAATCTCAAGTAAGCAAGTAAATGTTACAAGATATTAGATCATCGGATATACAAGGTAAGGCGTCCCAAACATTATATATTCAGATGATCATGAAGCTAGTCATACAAAATACGAAGACTAGCAAGAGTTAAGTCATACATGTTCAATCCTAGGATTTGTCAATCATGTTACATCCCTTAGGCAGACAGAATATAAGTTTCAACACGAGCTAACACTTGTTCGGTGGCTAAATGCCTTAAAAGAATAATTTACAATAGAGTGGGAGAGCAAATAAGAACCCACTCGTTGTCAGGATTACGTCTGGTGTTCACCATCTGGATGGAAGATAGGTAGATCCTTGGGTGCTACTCCGAAATCTGGCCAAACAAAACCAGCTGGTTCAGAACCCAGTAGAGCAAGTGCCACAAGGAAGGCTTCATTAAGGAACTAAAACCAGTAGGTTAATAAGCATAAGATATAGATAGTGAACATGATTAAGTAACAAGAAGGCAGGGTTAGAATAAAATAATACCTTACATTATGAAAATAAGTGGCAGAATATAATTTCCACGTTAACCACAAGGCAAGCATTCAGGTACGGCCAATCAAGTCTTACGGCTTGCCATCATTAGCTAACTAGGGTTATCACAGGCCTAGTTACTAACAAGATGCATTTTAGATATTCCCGAGTCACAAGCCCTGCAGCTATCCAGATTATCCAGGCGTGGTTTCTTAGAGTTATCAAGATTACATGAGTTACATATGTTACAAGATGACTTGGTGTACCTCAGTACATTTGTGTTCAAGAAGTGCCCCATATGACAGTAGGCTGGAAATGTGCCCTACTCGTTGGTAGGATACAAATCTACTCAGGTGTGGTCGAGATAACGGGATCGCCTGTAACTGGAAAAATCTCTCTATATGAACTACTTGATCAATCTAGTCATTAACCTAGTTAGATTCATTATGAATCCCTCACCGTGGTAACCAGGAATCCATGTCCTAGACATGATACAAGATGGGACAGGTAGCTTGTACAGGCACAATCCAGAAAATCAACCACAGTGTCAAGACAAGAGTTACTTAGCAAGTCAGGGTAGCTGTCGCAATATCCTTTCAAGATTCTCATGTCATGTCGGGTTAATTGTTATTTGTCAAGATTACTTGTCAGGGGTGTGCCTCGATGGGCCACTATCAAGATTATACATGTCTTATCAAGTTACTTATCATGTCAAGAGTGCTTGTCAAGAGAGTGCGCCTCGATGGGCCACTATCAAGATTGTCATGTCGTGTTCATGTCAAGATCAATACTGGCAAGTCATGTTATGTTCAATAAGCTATCGAGTCGGGTCGTCACAAGATAGGTCAAGTATAAGTCACATGCAAGATCCCTGACATATACAACTAGAACTAGGAGAACATGCATGGGGACAAGGGGCAAGGGGTATTATGGCAACAAGTGGCGCTGGTCAACTGGCACCAGAGAAATGACAGGTGGCGCCAAGGGGGGATGGGTGGTGCCTAAGTTAGGTTGCGCCAGGTTAAGGTGCACCAGATCAGGTTACGCTAGGTCAGGTTGTGCCTGACTCATATTGCGCCTGACTGAGGTACACCAGGTTAGGTTGCACATGACTGGGGTACGCCATGTTAGGTTTCGCCTGATAGGGGTGCACCAGTTCAGGTTACGTCTGACTTAGGCTGCGCCTGACAAGGGTGCACCAGGTCAGGTTGTGCCAGGGCCCAAGGGGGTGCTAGGCTAGGTTGCACAGTGCTAAGGAGCGCGTGCTGGGTTAGGTTGCACCGCACAAAAAAATGCATGCAACTGAATGGTATGGCACCAAGTTGCCCATGCGCACACTGCTCTTCTTCTCCAACCAGCATAAAAATGCCTTAGTTGAACCCATGAACTAAAATAGCCATAACTTGTTCAAAATAAGTCCGAATTGAGACTTCCAAGGGTCTGAACGGCATAAAACGAGATTTCCTACAGCCTGGGAAGACTGGTTTTAGGAAATACCAAGCTTTAATAGATCAAAGCAAAAAAATAAAAAAAGATCAAAACTTAGATCTACAAAAATCCACCCATCAAAACCAAAAATGCCAAGTTCTAAAGAGACTTAGAATCAAATAGGGAAGAGAATGGAAAAATAAAATAGGAGATCCATCATGAAGCAAGATTGCACTTGCCTAGGGTTTCTTTGGTGGGTGGGAGGAGTAATGGAGAAGAAGAAGAAGTAAATGAAGAAGAGCAAAGAAGAGAGAGAGAAAGAAGTTGACTTATATAACAACCCCTCTCATCTCAACCCAAAATAAACCAAACCAAGCCAAGCCAAGTCATGTTGAACCATGTTAAAACAAATCAAGTCAAGATTAAACTAAGGCTAAGCTAAGCAAGATTAGTCAAAACACAGGACACCTGACAATTGTCAAAAATCTATATACGTATGCTGAAAAATACGTATAACGAAAAACGAGAGTTACATATAGAATTAGAAAACAAAATTGAAGTCATGGCTCATTTCTACAGGTGGATACATGATAATATGTTCTAATATAAAACAAGAAAAAATCAAGTTGATATGGTTTTTACTTGTGGATATTAAACAAGAGTAAGTAAGTGTGTGAAAATGCCAATTGTACATTTTGTTTATATTTTGAATGGGAATAAATTTTATTGAGATGTCAAGAATTACATATATATACAATCTGATATTTACACTCTTATATACATGTCTTACTTATCATACCTAATATTGCATGCATGGCAAGAAATTTAATTATAATAAAAAAATTGCAAAGTGATGCTTCTTAATTAATCATGAATCTCATGGTTTTTGACAATGAGCTTGTCCAAAGAAGAACTATATATGAGAAGCAGTAGGTTATCCTGGGTTTAAGAAAAGAGCAACATGAAGAAATAAAAGGTCACACACACACGCACACACACACACACACACACCCACACACACCCACACACACACACACACACATAAGGTAACTAGGTAAAAAGTACAAGGAGGAGAGGGGAGGTGCATATCAAGGCTTGAAACCAACAATAGGGCTAGACTCAAGAGATAGATAAATCTGGCTAGCTTGATCTGGAACTAATACATCGGAGCCGAACCAAAAAAAATTAAAACATATAATATAAAACTAAAAAAACTAAGAAAATGCCAATTGTACAGTTTGTGTTTACATGATGATATGTTCTAATATAAAAATGAAAATAAATCAAGTTGATATGGTTTTTACTTGTGGATATTAAACAAGAGTAAGTAAGTGTGTGAAAACTGCCAAGTTTTATGTTTATTTTGAATGGTAATAAATTTTATCGAGATGTCAAGAATTACTTATATATACAATCTGATCCTTACACTCTCATATACATATCTTACTTGAAGTTAATATGTAGACCCTATCCCTTAAGGGTTTTAATATGGTTTCTTGTATTGTTTGAACATGAATCCTGAAATTTATTATGTTGAAACAATATGCAATCTAGAAGACTTCATGGTACACATTTATTTGTGTATTTAGCATTGAATATGTTTTCTTTTGCTGTTTCAGAGTACATTTTAGCACGGTATAATTTCGAACCAAGCGGGTCATACATAATGGACAAAGATTTGGTAAAGTTTAAAAGGTTACTGTTGAATCCCTAAAATCATAAATATTAATATGTAAAAGTATTTGTCTCTTTCATTAATATAAGATTGAGGTTTATCTTTATTTATAGAGATTCACAAGCATATCAAAATGGGAATGTAAGTTTACTGATACAGTTTAAGCTAGTAAGGAAAATCCAAAAAAAATTCCAATGTACTTGTTGTCGATGTTTAAATCATCGATTTCACCATTTGATACGGTTTATGAGCACATAGTCATATTTGGGATGGAACCTACATATGATAAATGGGACTTTCATGGAGAAAGTTCCACTACAACTAGAGACAAATCTTTATATCTGAAGCTTATAAATGTTTAGAGATGCAAATTTTGAAGATGATTTTTTTGATGATAATGATAATAATATGGAAGCTGTGTATGAAAGAAGTGATCCACATTTTGTAAATCTTGTGGAAGATGCTGAAATTTCATTATATGGTGGATCTTCTTACACAAAGATGGCTGCAGTCGTTGCCTTATACAAGTATAAAGCTAGACATAGTCTCACAGACAACAGTTTAATGAACTTCTTAAGATGCTAGGCAAAATTATACCACAAGATAACAAGCTTCCTGATTCTTTATATTCAGTAAAGAAGCTACTTAAGAATTTTGATCTAGGCTATGAGAAGATACATGCTTGTGTTAATGATTGTTGTTTATTTAGAAAGGAAAAGGAACATATGGAGACATGTCCAAATTGTGGGTCTTTACGGTAGAAAGTGGATGCACGCACGAAGAAGATTCAAAATGGAGTTCCTACAAAGGTGTTGAGGTACTTTCCTACAATACTAAGATTTAGGAGAATATTTAAATCACCTGAAAAGGTAGAACAATTAAGATGGCATCACACTCACAAAAGTCAGGAAGGAAAGATGTGGCACCCTGTTGATTCAACGGCCTGGAATATGATCGATAGCAAGCGGCCTGAATAAAAAATGACCTAATTATGTTGGTGCTTGATCATGAATGGAAAAAGTAATCAATATATTCTGTATAGACTTAGGTTAAGTATATGGCCTCATTTTTGTGACATTTTAGTTGGTGATTTGGATTCACATGATTTTACATTATTATGGTTTTAGTGAAAGTTAGTTCTTAAACAATTATTGTGTATAAAGTGACTTTGGATTTGGATCATTAGATATAGTTCAATGAAAGTTATTATTTTTCATAATTTTTGTTCATATTATATGTTTTGTGATTCATTGTCAAAGGTAAATTTGATTGCACAAAAAGCAGGAATTTCTTTTTTTAAAATTTACAGAGATTTTAAGGCATGCAAAATATGTCCTAATTGGCGTATTTTAGTATGTCGTGCTTTATGCATTAAAGACGTACAATAGAATGACATAATATTTTACTAACGGCATGTAGACGTATGTCGTAATATTTTACTAATGGCGTGCATAAACACACCGTATTAGACTTTTAACGACACATATGGATGTCATAAATACTTATAGACGACGCATAAGTTGACTTTAGACGACACAGCTTTTATGTCATCTAAAATACTGGTTTTTTACGGCATGGCCTATTACGGCACGCGTATGTGAGCCATAGAAAATGCTTTACGGCACGCTTTGCACGCCGTAAAAGCATATTTTTCCTGTAGTGAATTTCCAAGTCTATTCTCTAACTTTTTAGAGTTTGCACAGATCTAATCATATTTAGCAGAAGGAGCATCAATTCTACATGAAACAATAGAATACTTCTTCTTTTCTGATTCTAATCCTCCTTAAGTTTAGCATTTTCTTGAGTGCTTTTCTCAATGCAATCAAGTGCCTCTTGCAATCTAAACTCAAGTATGGAAATAACAGTAGAATTGTCAAAAGTAGAAGTATTTCTAGCATCATTCAATAAGAAAGTAAGCTTTTCATTCTCACGCTTATAGACTAGAATATCCTTTCTAGCTTCCTTATATTTATCTAATACTTTCTTGTGTTCCTCTAATAGTCACTGAAATATCAGATAACTCATCAGAAGTAAATTCACTCTCTTCATAAAGTGGATTATTTTGTACCTCATTAGACAATGCCATTGAGCATATATTTGTAGCTTGACGAGGGCTCTCTTCTTCTTTTGATTCGCTTGCCTTACTCTCACACCATATGCTCGTGTTAGCTTACTTTTAGGATGATGATTTCCTGTTTGATCGGTCATAGCGATTCACTTTTCTAGCAGTAGTAGGGAAATATTCTATGATGTGCCCTGATCTTCTGCAGTTGTGGCATACAAGCTGTTCTTCATATAAGGGATTGTGTTGTACCCTAAATCCTGATGCCATCATGCACACATTTGTATCATTATGAAGACTATCCTTCTCTCTAGAATTGCTAGCTTTGCTTTCGTACCTGTACTCATAAGTAGCTTCAAGAAGTTTTTAAATTTTATGAGATGTTGTGCAAGTAGTAATAAGATTGAATACATTTATGTGTACAACAAAATAAAATACGTGCATTGCTTTGGCGTCAAGGCTAGCTAACTTCTTCTCTTCCTCTGTGTAACTATAATAAGGCTTGTTAATAATAGTAGAAGTGAGAATAAAGGTGATAGTAGGCTTTTTGTAGCCATTGATGATAATTGACCATAAGTTAAAGTCTAAAGTCTTTATTGTTTGCCATCGAAAAAGGGAGAGATAGAAGGTTTTTGATTGAAAATTTGTATTTCGATTACAAACAGAACAGTATACAATGTAGGACTTAGATGTAGTCCTTTGAGTATACTTTTGTTTTTTATCTGAAAACTATGTCGGTAGAGCGGGTGGTAATGCGTTGACTCCGTTGACGATCTGACGATAATCTTGAATTCTCTGAAGGTCTGGGTTGCTCTGGATATCAAAGCATTTTGAGGGAAAGAAGACGTGAAGTGTCTCTCCGAAACTTTAGATATGATCTATGGATATATCTATGTGGATCTCTCCCTTGTGGATCTCCCTGTGTCTTAAAGGAATGGCCCTTCTATTTATTGGAAATAGGCTGAGCTGCCTCTGCGCACATATGTAGGATGTGCCTGGATGTGGGAATACCACATGACTGATGCTGGCAGAGACGTATGGATGATGTGACTCGAATCTGTTTGAACTGCTGAATTGGGCTACGATGGAGCTGACACGTGGCAGTTGCGAGGATTCGGTTGTTGTTAAGATCTTGGGTGGTTAGCACCCATTCCTAGGCAGAACTGAGTCAAATGACACATGGCGTATGTTTATGGCTCAAAGATCTCGGATTTGGAGGAGAGTGATCTGTCTTGATACGGCTAGGATTGGGCGCATGGAGAGGACTGAGCTATTGTCTTTAGGGATCAGGAGCGAGTCTGGGCGTAAAGCTTTTGAGTCGCATGCAACGCTTCACATCAGGATGCACCTAGGATCAGGCGTATGGGGTGACTTGGTCTATAACTTCGAGGAGTCATAGGTAAGTCCAGGCACATGGCTTTTGAGGTACATGTAGAGCTTTTGGACGCATGGTTGTGGAAGCGCATACAGAGACTTGGCTTCTGTCTTGAGATCAGGAGTAAGTTTGGGGGCGCATGGCTTTTGAGGTGCATGCAGTCTTTTGGGTGCATGGCTACAAGGCACATGCGAATGAACGATCGGCCATGTAGCAAGAATAACTGTAGCCGACGAAAAGTGTAATGATGGTGCTAATGTTAGCGGCTCTTCATTTTCTACAAAGGGCGGCTGATTAGACGGCTCTTTGTAAGATGTGTTGCCGCCTTTGTCACTCAGCATTAAATGCTTAATGATGACAAGTTCGAAAGGGGCATATCAGTTAATTCTGATCTGGGCGCATTGGTCTGTCCCACTGGGCGCATCAGTTCGAAGCACATGGTGCTGACGGCATATCTGCCGCATGGTGCATCCTTTTTGGCCCATCTGTTGGATTTTTCTAGGCGTTAATTGATTCCTTGATTTTTAGCAGAATACGAAGAGACATGTTCATTGCCATAAATACAAATTCATTGTACGGAAGTTGGAGAGGCTTCCACTTGGCACATGGTTATGAGCTGCCCGGGTCTATAAATAGCCGCATGAAGGGAAGCTTATTTCCATTCTTCACTTGTCTTTCCCAAAATTGAGATGAACTCGGTTGGCCCCCTACTTTGGCGAACCGTCGAACTCCTCATTCGAAGAAGCTTTGACGAAGAGCTCCTTCCAAATGTGAAGATGCTCCGAGTTAGTTCTTTCACCATCGGCCCTGTTTTCTTACAAGCCTGTGAAAGTGTTACGACCCGCACCCAGTATAAGGGCACGAGATGTGGATACATCCAGCCTACGTCGCAGTATCGACAGTAAAATACTGTTCTAGGTCACAATTACAACTATCACAAAATAGTATACTCTCCAAACGGAGAAAAATCATAAGAGGATACAATCTCAATCGTAAAACTAGATGTAGATAATCAGCACGATAATATAGATATGAAATCCATAAGAGAAATAAAATAGAATGAAAAGTCTCGATGTTATCAACACCATAAAC